>DWQW01011448.1:0-11430 GCA_018249695.1 Heliconius erato demophoon
TGAAATGACCGCTTGCACGTCCAAAAATTCCACATACAATTGACGTATCATCAGCAAATATTTGGAAGCCTTATCAGGATTAGTAATCGTAAGAGATTATCACCAACGAGATGAGGACATCGTCTCGCCAATAACACAAGTATGTATTTGTATCAAATGATTTTATACATTATTTGCAATATATTTATCAAAAAAATCGTTCTATATTATCAAGTTTTATTGATCATGTTTAAACTTTGAAATTAATAGTTAAACCTTTTAAAATTTAATTTAATCTGCTATATAAATTTTATAAAGGTTCATTGCTTAATTTTTTTTTTTAAATATTGACATACTATATTACACACGTTGTATGTATATACACAAGTAAATACTAACACTAAAGCGCGGCGTTAAGTTACACCACTCAACACACATTGAAGGTAGAATTCGGCGAAGTGCAAAACAGAAGTATCTGAATATGGAAAGGAATATCTTTCACCTAGATTAGGATAAGGTTCCCTCTTCTTACCTTTGCTATATGTGGGATACAGCGTGAAGCTAAAAAAAATATATAGATAATATGTACCTAAGTCGTGCAGTACCCAATATAATATGCGGAAATCGTGTATTCGAATCCAGCACAAATCTTATGATAATATCGACCACTGTTATGTCTATAGTAGTCGAAAAATATTAATATTTATAAGGTTTAAAGGTCTGACGTTGAGCAACTTTTTATGTTTTTGTAATTAATTTTAATAATATTCTGAAATAACATTATAGTCTTCGTTTTCTTTTTCACTTAACGTATCTCCCATTATGGTAAATTTCTATATGACAATTTCTATATCTCAATATTACAAATATTAACATATAAATCTATAGTGATCCAAATCGACTGTAAACGTTACGGGTTCGATCCCCTCTCGGGGGAATGATAGATAGTATTCAAATTATTATTAACATTTTCCCGAAAAATTAAAACAAAACGCGTCGTTGAGTTCCGCCGCACAACACGCAACTAATCGAAATGTAATGGATGGAAAGTGGGGAATAGAGTCTATATGAAAAAAAAAAACATTCTTTCGTATGGTTTTGTACCTGCAACGTTTACGACGTTGAGGTATTTGTTTACGAACTGTGCCGAGACTGCGCCAAAGTTATTTCTATATCTCGAATTTTTAAATATATGAGTACAATCGAAGACCTGGTGACGTGATAATGTTTTCCGGACATTAATAACAATAACGCGGCCAGTCGAGTTTGAGGCCAGTCGTGGCGCAGTGGCACAAAGTGTGACTGCAAAACCGACTGGTTGTAGGTTCAATTCCCACTCGAGGAGATGAAATATTTACTTAAATTTATATTTTCATTTCTTCGCTCTGGTGTTGAGGCAAGGCGCGGTGTTTAGTTCTGCCATTCAACACGCAATGCCTCTACTCTAGAATTTGGCAGAAAGTGGGGAACGGAGTGTCTTACATTAGGTTCCCTCTGCCTACTCTGCTGTGTGCGGGGTACAGCGTGAAGCTGATAAAAATAACAATAACGCAAGTGGAGGGGAAAGCGCGGCGTTGAGTTCCGCCACTCAACACGCAATGCCTCCAGAAATTGGCGGAAAGTGGGGAACGGAGTGTCTTAACACTAGGTTCCCTCTGCCTACCCTGCTGTGTGCGGGATACAGCGTGAAGCTTAAAAAAACGCAAGTGTCATACAGAAAACAAGTATTTAAAACAGAATAGGATTCACCTTTTACACGTTTATAAAAGTAAATTATCAAAAAGAAAACTTTATTTTTATTATTTTCAAACAGCAATTTAGCTATTATTAATTTTAGCTTACTTAATTATTAATAAAATTCCTATTATTATTTACCTTGAATTTACTTTCGAAACCCTGATTATATCTGTACAAGTCACATATTAATCAATAAAGCAGAAACGTTCGATAATTATTATAATTTTAGTACCTCGTTATTAGCCCAAACCAGTATCAATTACATACGTGAGAACTACCTCACTGAGTATATTATCTTAAGAATTAAATAATTTAGTTTTTAATTAAAATATATATTAATAAACCATATTAACATGTTAACTTCGCTTCTTTTTCGGAGAAGAATAATATAAATGAAATATTACATAAGTAAGAGCTTTATATAATAGAAATCTCATTTAATCTTGTGTCAAGCCAAGAGAGATAAGCAGTTTGTGTAAAATAAATCAATAAATAGGTACCAAATTATTCAAAATTGTTTTAATACAACCGGTATAGAATATTTACCAAGAAATTCAGTAAGTAAAATAAAAAAAATACATTAAAAAGAACCGACATCAAGAAATTAAAAGTATAAAATAACTTAATAAAGATTTAATTTAGAATATTTTCCTATTGGCGAAAAGTGTGTGGCGGAGTGTCTCAACACTAGTTTCCCTCTCTCCTGCTGTGTGCAGGATACAGCGTGAAGCTGATTTATTCTTTAACTACCTAGTAGTTTAGTACTTTGAAGTCGGTTAAAAATATTTATTTAAGTTTAGAAAAATAAACAAAATCTATTACGTATGAGACCTGAAGCCTTGTCACCTGATTTCCATGATATTACTAGCGACCTACAAAACGAGCTCACTGGCCTCACCTGCCTTGAGTATTGCTTTCAAACACCGATTAAATTGCAGCCGCGTGTTTGTCATGACGCCACGAACGTAAAATATTTGCGTTACCGCGTAGATAATGATAGCTTAATATTAGATTTGTATGGCAAATACTTTTTTAGAGTTCCCTATCTTAAGGAGTTAAAAGGGAACCTTTATAGGATTACTTTGTTGTCTAGACTATTTATCATGAAATCGCGTGGAGGTATCAAGTGTATCTATGATCTATGGTCTCTTGAAATCCTGAAAATATCAATCTTCTGAGTTAAAGAACTTATATGATACTAGCATTTCTGCCTCTCACTTTTTGTTTTGCTCCATTTTATATGAAATTCGCTGCGTTATCGAAACGTATAAGGTATTTCTCGTGGACCTACATTTATGAAATTTGGCACGAAATGAGAACTTACAATAAAAATTAAGAAAAAATCTGAAAATTTTTTGATATTTCATAGAAACAAAATAAAAATAAACTTATATTTGTGGTTCGTTTTAGAACAAATATACGAAATATATGTCAACTTTTACAAGTTGTTCTTCACGTTGACCTATAATCCTGAAATTGGTACGGAGGTCTCGATGGGAAAGTTCGACTCGCACTTAACTGCTTTTTTTATTTAATGTTTTTTTTTGTATTTTTTTGGAAAAAAATATCTATGTTAGCTTTTAGTATCATTTTATTTTTTTTATTATTAGATTTAAACTCTAAGCAAAATATAACATTACAACATAATAGTAACAAAATAACAAACAAATACGTCACAACCAAGGACTTTTCAATTCTTTTCTTGTTTCTTGACAGTAGAAAGCGAATGAAAAAAAAACAAGGTTTAAACCACTTCCCGCGTTACAATTGTGAAACTTCGTAATCATAAATTGTTAGACGTTTACTGCTGGTTCTTTAATGCTTAAATTGTGTATAGGTTCTAATAGGTTTTGATATTGCTTTTATCATTATAATATTATAACTAAATATTTCATCGAACCCACAACCGTCACGTTTCAGTCCCTTGTGCGCCTGGGCCACGACGGCCTTTATAAAGATATTTAGTTAGTTTTATTAAATTTAAGCACAAAGTGTTTTTTTTAACTTCACGCTGTATCCCACATATAGCAGGGTAGGCAGAGGGAACCTAAGTTAAGATACTACGTTCCCCACTTTCCGATGAATTTTCGTGGCATTGCTTGTTGAGTGGCGGAACGTTTTACTCGAATCAAAAATCAAAGCACCACATGGAAATTAAAATATTTTATTAATATTTTATTTGCTATTGACAACATATTATTTACTTTTAAAAATAATCATCTATCGATTATAGAACGTGAGAAATGTTCAACAAAAATAGAAGAATGCCATAAGAAACAAGATTTATATTAATTAAGCAAACCTGAATGTAAGCATAAATGTAATTTTATCACAAATATAAAATCAAGTTTTAGTATATAGATATTTAGTTTAAAATTTATTTGATTTAATTTTAAAAAAACAATATGGGCTTACGACCCTGTAAGGTCATCGTGACGCAGTGGAATATTAACTGAGTGTCAACGTTCTAGGTTCAAACCGCGCTCGGGACAAGTTTTTTTTTATTTTTACCATCTTTATACCATTTAAAATCTTTACACCTTTCAATGTGAACAACTTTCATAATCAATATTATTTAATTAAATGTCACATTAATTAAGTTATTTAATTATTAATTAAATTATCTAATTAATTATTAACTAAATTCATATTCGTAATAACCTTATTAAAGTAACGAATTTAATTAAAATTAATAAATAAATCAGCTTCACACTGTATCCCGCACACAGCAGGGTAGGCAAAAGAAACCTAGTGTTAAGACACTCCCTTCCCCACTTTCTGCCGAATTCTGGACGCATTGCGTGTTGAGTGGCAGAACTCAACGCCGCGCTTTACCTCGACACCAGAGCGAAGAAATGGAAATATAAATTTAAGTAAATATTTCATCTCCTTGAGTGGGGATCGAACCCACAACCAGTCGGTTTTACAGTCACACCTCGCTGCGCCACGACTGGCCTCAGTTTAGATATTATTTAATAATTCATTAGACATAACTAAATATAAGAAAATCTAGTCGTCATACGAGATTCGCGTTTGTAAAATCCATATATCATACACTTGAATACTATTGAGAATGAATTGTAATGTTCATAGATTTTTTTGCCTTTATAATTTACTTTCACATTGTACAAATTGACGTGTAATACTGTGAATACAATAGCAAAAAGTCTTTAGTAATTGGGTTTTTTTTTCTTCCTTTTCTTTTATATAGCTATGTGTTTTTGAATTACTGTTTTTTTGAAAACCAATGTTTTTTTGAAAAAATCAGACTATTATATGATTTTATAGATAACAACTTAAACGTGATGGAGGAAATGAAGTTAGGTACCGCTATACAAGCTAATTTCACAAAATAATATCAAATTTTAAAAAAGAAAAGAGAAAAGCCAGAAGTATACATATTTTACAGCATTTACGACACTTCGTTTTTCAATTTCTGCGTGATTTTGAGACACTCTATGTAGAGTGAGATATATCTTGCAAAATTGTATGTATATTGTACCACTAGATATTTCATACATTTCGAATAATTGGAATATATCTGACTTTATAAATATCGTTAGCAAGTCTCGAAAAGTTATAAAAATACACACTCTAATTAAGTAGGATATTAGAATTACCACGATAATTTGCTATTAATCTGTTATTATTAATAAAATAAACACAGACTTTTTGAATGACAAGTGATGTCGAAAATATTGCAATAAATAATAAAAAATTTAATAAGCAACAAAAAAATAAACTGATGTAAACAAAAACAATGCCTGATTGTAAACGCTATAATTTTGGATTCAAAAAAACTCTCATTCTATCATGTCGTATAAAGATATAAACATAAAACTGAAAAAAAACAAAGAAATTTCACATTTAAACATCTTAAAGTTTGATACTTTGATACCATAATACTTTTATAGCCTAGAGATAATATTTACATACACTATACATATACATTTTTTAATTGTTTATTTTTAAAATGATTATGATTTTAAAACAGTCTATAACAAACAAGATTAAAATGATTATATTTCTTGTAATGAAACATGATTTAATATTTAATAAAGATAACTTATCGTACTGCCAATGTATTTCACCTATGTTTACATATTATTATATTATCTGTATAAGTTGTTTTATTTACCATATTTATAATATAATTATAAATATTACGATTATAATTATTATAATTAAATGATGTGTTTATATTAACATAAATTTATGCATTTTTAAATTTTATTTTTAATATTACATAAGAATTTTTTAAATATATTTTTTTTAATGAAACCGATACAAATTTCCGTTTTATTTCGCTTAAATTTATGGCGTTCGTAAGATTAGCATCTCACTACTTTCGAGGAGAAAGTGTGACTTAATTTTATAAAGCATGCCATATTTTATGTTTTATATCAACGATAACATGCATACACTTATAAATTTTGGCAAATTTTTAATATTATGGAAATCTTATTAAATTTAAGAATAGTCTTACAAACACAAAACCTTATTACATTTTAGAATATTAGAAATCTTATTAGATTTTAGAATAGTCTTACAAACACGAAACATACGTACAAGTTTTTGCTATTATAGCATTTTGGCAATTTTGTATGTAGTAAAAACTCTACCATGCGAAACCATTGTTTAAGAACAATAAAAGATATATAAATGTAATTAGTTACGTTACAGTCAAAACAATACGTATCTGCACTTAATCAGTGAACACACTATAAAATTGCAACACCATGCGGGATGAACAGAACGGTATGAAACTTTCAAGGTCTAAGGAAGATGTATAGGATCTAATCATGCAAAGACAAATGTCAAGAGTGAAGATGTAAAAACGCTTTCCAATGGTCTTGGCTGGTCGAGTGGACTCACCATTGGAGCCGAAATATTCCTCTTTTTCCATTATTTCATGCTGGAAACCGTAAGCAGGCAGCCATGCATGGGAGCCAGGTGGCTCAGGCCAATCCGATATGCGAATCTCTTCCATAGCATGGACACAACACTGCACTCCTTCACTAGCACACTATAACATGCATCGACTACCTCGTTCGCCCATTAGGTGGTCATTGAGGACGATAACGGTGGTTTTTTTTTATTATATTTTTTGTATATATATTATTGATATAAACGTGCGCGCGCGGCGGGGTTTTGCGGCAGACTGGCGCACCGGTTGTAGCGCGCGCGCCGCGATCTCACCGTGTGGCGTCCCTCGATCCGTGTGAATAAACTTTTTCAAATTGAACTTTTTTTTTGCAATTGTATAAGACAACCATACTGTGTAATGTAATGAAAACAAGTATTTTTAATCGATTGTCATCATTTATCATTGTTTATATCAGGATGTAGAGACGGAAGAACTGCTCTACAACAATTTATTTAAAAAGACTCTTTGAAATTTATCTTAAAATGCCTTTACTAGCATGCTTTAGTAATGTATTTCTATATGTAATATATTTAAAGTCCGTGTAAGTAAGGTTTATCAGTTATATTCTATCAGGCCCAAGACGGATCTTGCCAAATCCAACGGGACTTGCATTCCGCTACAGAAGCTCAGTTCTAGTGGTGTTCTATAAACCTATTATTACGCTTAGATTTACTGAATGGAATAACATTAAATCTAATAGAGGATCAACTGTAAGAACTATAATATAAAAAATATATATTTTGGCATTTTTTTCATATTTTTTCTTTAACATCACTTGCCATACTCTACAAATGTACAAAATTGTTTGTAAATAACTCATAAATAAAAATATAACGTAATAATAAAAAAAAAAAAAAAATAGAAATAAAGTAGTACGGTCATTGAAAAGTAGAGTTGATATATGCATATAAAATCAGGTGCCAGGTGCTGTCTGGTCGGGAATAGAGTCTGCAATCACGAAACTCGCCTTACTTGCTCTAAACGAGTTGCTTCGTGGCCAACAGATTGAAGGTTGGGAAAATATCGATATACATATATATATATATATGTACATAATTTTCATAAGAATTTTAAAATTATGTATGTAAGGTTTTAAATAGTATTTTTTCGTTGTTTATTTTATACCTTCACGCCGAAACAAGTATGTTGCAGGATAGGCAGACAGAGCCTTGTATCACAAGACATTCCGCTCTCCACTCTCCGCTAAATTTCGGAGGCGTTGCGTGTTGAGTGGCGGAACTTTTAACGACGACACTAGAGAGAAGAAATGAAAAATCGTCGGAAAGTGGGGAACGAGTGTCTTAACACTATGTTCCCTCTGCCTACCCAGCTGTGTGCGGGATACAGCGTGAAGCTGGGCTATTTATTTATGTATTTTTTCTTTTAATAGCTTAGATATAATTTTCTATTCTTTTTATATTAAAATTAAAAAATATAAAATTCTTTTTTTATATTACATCACCGTTGCTTTGAAAACGATTAGTGCTTTTACATCACAATGGAGCATTACTTAGATGTAATCTTGTGGCGCATAATATAACTACTTCTATTATATTATATTATATTTACTATATAGCGGATTTTTTACTTAATTTTTATATACTTAACTATTAAAAATGTAACAGTTATAAATATATATTTTATTTAAAAACTTTAATTATGGGAGAGAAAAATAAGAAGAGAATCGAAAATATATCTTTTCTTTCCAAAAAAACGAATGAAAAAAATTGACAGCACTAACTATATTTATATATTTTGTATAGGAATCCTATACAAAATATTCTTTGTAGTTTCTAAGTAGTATCTTAGATTATTATAAACATAATAAAACAAAACTGCAAAGTTCATATATTATGGTAGTTTTAGTTAAATATTATATCATTTTAATAGCATACTTAACATTTATTCACCTCAATTTATTCGCGGTCAAGTCTCGTTATTTCACAAAAGTCAAAGTTTATCCACATTTAAGATCGTATCTCAAGTAGACCGGGTAAAAATGCCTGACCTAACACGCAACGCTATAATATACCCTTACTTTCATATTTACATATTAACTTTAGACTAATGGTGCAGAGGCAAATTTTTACAAAGGTCGCATAAGCTATGGGAACGGAGTGTCTTAACACTAGATTCCCTCTGCCTGCCCTGCTGTATGCGGGATACAGAGTACATAAGCAACTTTTGATAATTTGTACATATGAGTATTGTAATATGAATATTTGTATTAAGCAAAATATATAGGTTATGTTACTTGAAACGTAAATCAGAGGATTTATATTTATTAAATATTAAAAAGATTGTGAGTGGAGGGAACACGGAGTGAGTGCGTCTTGTAAAGGTTCTTTCTGCCTGTCACGTTATATACATTACAACATGGTGCTGAAAAACACTATATTTTTGTAGTTGTCGTCGTTTGTGTAAATATATTTTTATATTAATACAAAAAAGGCAAAAATTACATCTTATTTATTTTTTTAAATATTTTTTTAGCAACAAACTGTAGTTCTCACATAGCGGGTAATCAAAGGGAACCTGGAAACCTAGTATTAAGTCCATCCAGTCCTATATAGGAAAGACATTTCGTATTTCCACGTTCCGCCGAATTTGAAAGCATTGCGTGTTGAGTGGCGGAACTTAACGCAGCGCCTTTCTTTGTTACCATAGCGATGAAATGATATTAAATGTTGCTTTTTAAATGTCGCTTATGCCCCTGGGCCACGACTGGCCTCCCACAAAAAGCTTATTAAAATATATTATTTTTTAACATCTAAGCCAAACACACATATAATAAACAAATGTGTGACGCGTTTGACTTCCTGTGAAATGACGTCAAAGCCCAACAAAGGTCAAGAGTTATTTGTCTGTGACAAAACCGACTTTCTTTTGACAGATCTTGGAAAGTGTAGAGTGACTCGAGTTCGTGATATATAATGAAAGTTATTCCCTATATGGAAAGAACGTTCACATTACAACGATGCTAATGTTTTAAACTCATGTTATATTCAATTATGTTATATTAATGGCACGCTACTTTAGGTTCATAGTTCTGAAGATGAGTATTAGAAAAGAATTAAGGATTTGATGTAATATTTGTATAATACAAAATTATAGTCGTTTAGTATATATTTTTTTATTTAATGACTAAAGTTAATTAATGGTTTGAACCTGCTGATGATGATTTGGCGAAGTACGGCGTTGAGCTCTGCCTATATTAAATTATAGATGTTAGTAACTTTAGACAGAATTGATGTTAGTGTTTTTGTAGCCAGTTGTAGCGCAGAGGCACAAAATGTGACTATAAAATCGACTGGTTGTGGGTTCGATCCCCACTCGATGAAATGAAATATTTACTTACATTTATATTTTAATTTCTTCGCTCTGGTGTCGAGGCAAAGCGCGGCGTTGAGTTCCACTACTCAACACGCAATGCCTCCAAAACTCGGCGGAAAGTGGGGGACGGTGCGTCTTAACACTAGGTTAACCCTGTACTTACCCTGCTGTGTGCGGGATACAGTGTATTCCTAGCCAAAATAAAGATAAATCTAAATCAAGATATAAATCAATAAAAATTACAACTTATTTGAAAAAAATGTTGCTACCACAAGATGTAGACAGTTTTAATAAAACGAGCGTTAACTTGGCACTCTAATTGAGATGCGAGAATCAGCGACGTAATAGAATAAATATTTACAAGTTTGATTGACTTGATGTTTTTAACTTTTTAATTATGTTAAGTAATATTTTACTATATGAGACGAGTTGTGCGTGCGGCTGTCAACGGTGCAGTTTTGGGTTCGATTCCTACTAGACGAAATGACATATGTGATATTTTCCTTTTCTCGCTTTAGTAACTATAAAGTGCGGCGTTAAATTTCACCATTTAACACGCAAAGCTTCCAGAATTCAGAGAAAGTGAGGAGTGGAAGACTCAACGGATCCCATGTCCCCTTTAGGTTCTTCTAGTTTTTTTAGAAAAAAGGAACCCTTATAAGATCACTTTGTTGTCTGTCTGTCTATCTGTCTTTCTGTCTGTGTATCTGTCCGTGTGAGCCTCAGAACCGGTGGACCTAGAATTATGAAATTTGGCTGGTATTTACAGGTAGTACTAGTACAGAAAAAAATCTGAAAACTGTACATTTGTGGTTAAATTCTAAAAAAAATATAGCCTAAGACGGGTCACAATTTAATATTAAAGGCGCTAGTTTAAGTAAGGTATCAATTGAGAGAGCTCTGGCTAATATAAGCTTGAATTTCAAAAGAAGCTTGAGACCTCCAATTACTGAACCGATCCCTAGGTGGGCGTTTCCGACTCGCACTTGTCCGTTTATTTGTAAATATTAATGCTCAACGGGTTTTTTTTAATTTGTAAGGAAATTTGTATTTCGAATTCACTTTTTAACTTTATCTTAATTTTGTTCTCCGAACCGAAGATAATTAAACAAACATTTAACACCAAAAGCCAAATAAAGGTTAAAATAAAAGGAACATAAAATGTCCGACATTCATAAAAATGTTACTAAAAAAATATTAATTACGAATAATTTTTATAGTCACGTCTTTATTTGTAATCACGCAAACACGGCACGTGATTTTAAGGGGTGCTGTTGAGACTACATAAATAAATAATTAATGTTTTTTTAAATTTCACTTCAATCCTTTAGTTGGTTGAAGGGAACTTAGTGTTCTTCTCTATCAACCTTTTCTTTAAACGTGTTTAATAGACAAATAACAGTTTATTTTCAATGCACATGCCAAATTATTTAGTATTTTTTTGAAATGTAATG
>DWQW01011449.1:0-11430 GCA_018249695.1 Heliconius erato demophoon
TGTTATGTTTATTTTAGACGATAGCAGACGTTATTCGAACATGCCTCGGACCACAGGCTATGTTGAAAATGTTGATGGATCCCATGGGTGGGATCGTAATGACAAATGACGGCAATGCTATACTCAGGGAAATCACTGTGCAGCACCCTGCCGCCAAATCTATGATCGAAATCGCAAGAACACAGGATGAAGAGGTTATAATTTATATATTTTTTTACTTTAATTATTCTAAAGTCATTTGTCTGCATTGAGTATCATAGAAGATTCGAAAAAATGTTTTAGTTAAACAAACAAATGTATGTTAACAACATTTATTAATAGCATTATCTTATTTTTTTAAATTATATTTATCTATACTGTTTATCTACAAAAATGTACAAGTGTCATGCATGTTCAGTTCAGTTTTTTGATTATAGCATTTTAAACATGCCAGTTAAGCACAAAGAAAGTATCATGTCTTTGATGAAGACAAAGAATGCATTTAGTAAATATAAGTAAATTAAAAAGCGCCTAACAAATCTCAATAGAGTAGAATCTCACTAATCTAGCACTATAAAGACTAGAGGGTGCTAGATACACGGAATGTTTGCGTTACTGGACTGTATATTAAAATAAAGCTTTTCATAAAAAGGAAACAATGTTTTATGTTAATTCACTATTAACTAGTAGTAGTGCATAGTTTTAGAAATTATTTTAATAATTCTGTTGGTCAAATTGTATTTCTTGCCTAAAAAAATCTTTTCTTGCATGTTTCTACAAACTATTTTGGGAAGGTGCAGAATAATTTAATGTTTTCATCTATCATTGTGTCAGATTAGTGAGATTAGGCCAGCTTAAAATAATATCATATTTCGATTATTATTTTTTTTAAATAATAAAAAATATTAATAAATCACAAATATATTATGAATTAAGCAATGAATAAAAATTAAGCATAGTATTTAAAAATTGTCAATGCAAGTGAACTACAAATTTCTGCAACATACAAGCTTACAAAATAAATATGTTTATTTATCCAGGTCGGAGACGGTACAACATCTGTAATTGTCTTGGCTGGAGAAATGCTTGCAGTGGCTGAACCTTTCTTAGCCCAAAACATTCACCCTACAGTCATTATTAGAGAATATAGACAGGCTTTAGAAGACGCTGTCAAGTTGTTACAAGAAAAGATTTCCACACCAATTGATTTGAATGACAGAGAGAAAGTTAAAGAAGTTGTGAGTATTATTTGCTGTTTCAGTTTAATTATTTATTTTTGTTTCGTCTGAATCTAGTAATGAACAGTAAATTAATTACAATTTATATAAATTGCAATTAAAGTTCTAATTTTAAGTATTAAGTTAATAATTTTATGTTTTAATATATCAAAGAGTAAAATAAATATAAAGGCAATTTTTAATAACATTAAAAGGCCACTGTAGTGAAATTAGATAGTGTTCGACTATACATATCTCTACAAAGTGTTGTAAATAATGTACCCACTCTTATAAGGTAAAGTGCAGTAAAGTAAAATATTCTTTATTGCACACCAAATAATACATTACAAGAATGTTCATAATTCTATAATAAAATACTCTGTCTCAGATTTTGCCTCAACATGGAATGTCTTGACAAAAGTTTCTATATGTCTACTTTTCTTCATATAGTAGGGTAAATAGAGTGATGTATATGAATGTATCATATATAAATATAAAGCTTTTTATGTGTTATTTGAAATGCTTTTAAAGATTAATATGTAATACTTCAGATCCGCTCGTGTGTGGGAACTAAGTATATTGGTCGCTGGGCCGATCTTGCTGTGGACATCGCATTAGATGCAGTGAATACTGTCACCATTAATGACAATGGAAGAGTTGAAGTTGATATTAAAAAGTAAGTTTAATTTATTACCATAGATATTCATAGATAGAGTACAAAATTTCATATATTCTTTTATGGTGTGTTTGTTTGATAAAGAAGGTTTTTTTTATTATAACCCCGCGGCGTCGTATGCTTAAACTATACGAATATTTATTTAATATATTTATGAAATTATTGTCATTTTTCAAAAGGATTAGTAGGAATGTAAGCACAAATATAAAAACAAAAAGCATAATAAGACATAAATAAGGGAAAAAAATAATATTAAAAAAACAGTCTAATTAAAATGAATAAAAAGTAAACGTAAATAACCAAAGGAAAATATTAGTAAAAAAGTTAAACAAAACCAGCTTTATTATTAATAAATAAATATTTAAAAGTATTAAAATTAAAAATAACACGAAATAATATACGAGAATAAAATAAATAATAACAAAACCAAGAAATTAAAAAAACCTAACTTATGTACTTCTCGCAATGAAATAATAATAATGAAAAAATCAGCTCCATGCTGTATCCCGCACCAAGCATGATAAAGAGAACCTAGTAATAAGACACTTTATTCCTCACTTTCCGCCGAATTCTGGAGACTAGAATTTTACGTAGCGCAAACAAATGAAGACTTGAGTGGGGTTCGAATAAACACCCATAAATGAAAATTTACAAAACCGTCAACGTCGTCTGTCAGTTCTGGTCGGTCATAATTCATACCATAGCCAAGCCCCCGCATCGTGTGATCATAGCATTAAAAAAATATTATTATAATAAATAAATATACATTTATTTTCAGTTATGCCAAAGTAGAGAAGATCCCTGGTGGTACAGTGGAGGACTCCAAAGTACTAAATGGTGTGATGTTCAACAAAGATGTCACACATCCTAAAATGAGAAGGTATATTGAAAATCCACGCATTCTACTGCTTGACTGTCCCCTGGAGTACAAGAAAGGAGAAAGTCAAACAAATATTGAAATTGTTGGTGAACAGGTTAGTATTCCACTTTGGTAATTTAAATCTAAAGAAATTGATTGTTTTAATTGATTTAAAATTAATATATTTTTAGGAATAGAGAAAAAACAATAAAATGAATAATGATACACATAGAAAAAAAACAGTTTGACATAGTCTAAATGCTTCAATTTAATTAAATAGAAATACAAAATCATATAGACAATTTGAATGATTCACATTAACTTCACAATCAATGAAAGATCCTGTTACACTATACTTGTATAAATCATAAATCGCCGAATTCAAGATGCTATGAAAATATTTAATTTCCTTTAGTGGGAATCGAACTCAAAACCCGCGCATTTGTAACTACACGTGTGTGCTCTTGCGCCACAACTGGTCTCATTATAAATTGTGATTTGATTTATTTCCAGGACTTCACAAAACTTTTACAATTAGAAGAGGAGCATGTGCAGCGTCAGTGTGAAGACATCATAGCACTGAAACCTGATGTCGTAGTCACTGAAAAAGGAGTGTCCGATTTGGCACAACACTATCTTGTCAAAGCTGGTATCACAGCTATTCGCAGGTAAATGAATTAAGTTTTTTTTTTGGAATTTACAGACAAAAAGATAGAAAAATTGTGTGGGTATAAAAGGGATATAAGAATTTTTGCAAAAAGTCATATTGATTGATGATGAATTTGAACGTATAACAAATTTGCTGTTTAATCTGTGTAATTAATAATGAGTGTATTATTAATTATGTATAAAGTGTAGTATGGTGGTATAATCTTATGTTATTAAAAAAAAACAGATTTTTTACACTTTTTAAACTTATTTGTAAACCAAGGAAAGAAAAGTATATCAAAACAAAAAAAATTACATAGATGCTACACAAACCCATTCCTACACTAGAAACTGTGTCACAAGCTTGAGTCTCGCTACATTCAAATTTTTATGTTTCTCAATTTTTTTTTTATAAAATAATGATTATTTTCAAAGTCAAAACCATAATGAGAACTGAACATATAATGAAAACAATTATATTATGTAGTAAATACATTTTATAGGGATGTAATTTAATCTTTTTACCTATTTTAATAGCTATTTATTAGACATGATACTCATAATGATATTGACATACAAGTACTACAGAATATCTTATTATTTTTTATAGTTCTGTGAGTGGTTTTTTAATTCTTGTAGCAGGGTGAAATTAACCATTTGCCTTTAGTAATAATACAAAAAAAAGTTATCACTTGAACAATTGTATTTTTTTATCATTATAACACTGGCTTTAGTTTATAAAATAATACAATAATAATGTAATTTTTTCTCATCTAGAAATGGGAATAATCGAGAAGAAAATGACATATCAATTTTTTTTTTCTAATTTTTTTAATTTGAAGCTGCAGGAGATCAAATTGAATGTTCAAGAAAAATATTAACGAACATAATATGAAACTAATAAATAAAATTAATTGAGGCCATCGTGGCGCTGCGGTATTTCGTCTGACACTAAATGCTACGGCTGTGGGTTCGATTCCCACTCCAATGTAATAAATTATTTTTAGTTTACTCACTCACTCAACTCAACTGTCTGTCCCTTCTATGTACATACATGCGAGATATAACGTGAAACCAAAAAAAGATTGAAAAACCATTTAGTTTACTGTTATAATATTTTTTCCAGATTACGTAAAACAGATAACAATCGTCTGGCGAGGGCTTGTGGCGGCACCATTGTCAATCGCACTGAAGAGCTCAAAGAGTCAGATGTTGGTACTCAAGCTGGCTTGTTCGAAATTAAGAAAATTGGAGATGAATACTTTACTTTTGTCACTGAGTGCAAGAGTCCTAAGGTTTGTAATGTTTTATGTATTAAAATGTTTAGGTAGAGAGAATCTAGTGTAAAGATATTCCATCCACTGCTTTCTGCCTGAATAGGAGACTGCATGTGAACTAGAGGAACCCAATACTGAATTTTGTCTATATAATAAAAATAATTAAAATAATAATATAATTAAAATAATTTATGTCAACTCACACTCATTGTATGCAGTGAGACACTGTATCACTGAGCCATCATGCCTTTGATAGTGGCAGATAAATTATACTATATACTGTTGGACACTTGAGAGAATGTATATATTTTAATTATTTAAATTTTTGGTTTAGTCAGACAAAGTGTGGTGTTGAGTTCTGTTAATTAATTGTAAGCCGAAAGTGAAATATGGATTATGACTTATTATATCTTATCATCACTGTCATATGCTATAGATGTGTGAAATAAGTTCCTTAACAGACAAGCAAAATAGAGTTAAGTAGAGAGGAGGTGACTGAAAAACATGTCATTTAACCATAGAATAACTAGGAAATTCATTTATTGATTAATATTTTTAGTTTTTTTCTTATAGGCTTGTACAATTCTACTTCGTGGAGCTTCCAAGGATGTGTTGAATGAAATTGAAAGAAATCTTCAGGATGCTCTTCATGTTGCTAAAAATTTGGTAAATATAAAAATATATTAATCCATTAATGAAATTTAAAAAAGTATTTTCTAATAATAGCCGGTCGATTATAAAGGCTACCGTGGCGCATTGAGGCTACGTCCGACCTCGATGGTTGTGTGTTTGTTTATCACACTGGGAAATAATTTTGTCAAAATTTTCATTTTTTTTTCTTTGTGTGGGATTAAACAAAAAATTCTTTCTGTTGAAATATGGAAGTTAAAAAAAAAAGATTTTACTTAGAACAGTTTTATCTTTAAAGTCTTATATTGTACATGTAATATTGTTTTGTGACAGGTATTGAACCCGCGCCTGGTGGCCGGCGGTGGTGCGGTGGAAATGGCGCTGTCAGGTGCACTCGCAGCTAACGCGCCTCGGGCCACCCCTTACCGTGCTGTTGCTCAGGCACTTGGTAACTATGGAATAATTATTTAGTTTACATGTTATGAAGTTATTTTAATTTTAAACCTTGTTTTTATTTGCGGTTTCGCCTTATTGTTTTATGGAGTTTCATATAAAAAAATCTTCAATTTGAAGTGTTCTAACTATTCATCTTCATTGTATGTTATTGATTGACCGGCTTCATTTAATTATACTTAAATGAAATCTTATTGGCTTATAATAATTAGAAATAAGAAAGGAAGGTTTCTAAAAGATTACATTACATATATTTTTCTATTTATATCCATACCTATATTATAAACTCGAAAGTAACTCTGTCTGTCTGTCTGCCTTTTAAGCATTCAGGGCCAAACCGCTAATTCAATTGATAAAATACTCATATAGAGATACTTGAGGGTCTTCGGATGAACATAGGTTACTTTTTTCTCATATTTTTAATATTCTCGACATATACGTTTTAATTTCATTATATTCAAATACGTTTTAATTGAAGATGTAATTTATTCTGCCATATTAATAACAATCGTCGCTTAGCAACCGTTGCTAGGGAACTAGGAATTATGTCGTTTTAAGAAAAGGTCGCCCACAATGAGCTTCCTGAACGCTTACATGGCGTGCGCTGACTCAACTTTATGAGACATATAAAAACTATGTTTTACAAAAATATTGTCTTTTAAAAAATCTATTAAAAAGTCCACGATGATGTATGTTTATCTTTGAAGGTTGAGCCACAGTAACCATTTTAATATATTTATTTTTTTTTTCGATTATTGTTAATGTATTTTCTATAATTTCGTATTCAATCCTTATCAAAATAGATATAATAGTCACCTTTAGCATTTCACCTAGATTAAAATTATATTTCACTGTACATCTTTCTAATAAATACTAAAAGAGTTATCACTGATTCAAAATGAGTTAGCCTACGAATTCCACGGTATGACCAACCTGAACGAGCAGACGACGTTGACGATTTTGTAATTTTTTTGTGCATTTTCGATGTACTGTAAATTTTTATGTGGTTTTTTTCTGTTTATTATTAATTTATGTTTTTTCTTTGATTCTTCGCTTATTCTAGTAGTAGATTAGTGAGATTTTCATTAATTTCTTGGTGTGGTGTAAGTTTCGGCTATGCGCGCGCAAAAATTATCGAATTTAATGTAGAAAGGGGTTTAGTTATTTCATATAGTATCTATGTACGCGCGCAAGGAATACGTGTAAAAAGATTTTTTCGTGGTAAATCAATAAAATCGATCACTGAAAGTCCAATAAAAATCAGTTCAGTTGTTCTGGACATTAGTTCGGGGAAATAAAAAATAGAAAGACAGAGATAAAAAATAAAAAAAATTTTTTTATTGTATTTGAGTATTATGTAAATAGTCACATGCACTTGCAAAAACATAGCACAGTACATTTAATTTTAATGCTTTTAAATATTTATTTTAATTTTATATAATAATATTTTTTTTAAATTTTATATCTTGATAATGTAGCTGGTTTTGTTTAGTTTGTTAAATTAAATTAGCTTCACGCTGTTTAGTTTGTTTTTTATTAATATTTTACTTTGGTTACGTTTATTTATTATTTTTGTTCATTTACTCTACTTATTATTCTTTTTCGGATTATTATGATCATTTAGGCTTATATTTTCTTACCAATCCTATTAAAAACTGAAAACTATTTTATAAATATATTTAATAAGCATTCGTATAGTTCAAGCGAGCGAAGCCACGTCCGGGTCCGCTAGTAATAAATAAATTAAACAACAGTTGGTTGTTAATATTCTCCTATATTGAAGCAGTTTATAATAAAGTTGACTTTCATAAACATATTTCTAAGTGAATAAATCTGAATACACAATCAAATATAATAAAACAATCGTTACTTTCCATTACACATAAATGTAACAATATATGCTGTATTAAGCAATGACATCTTATAGTTTCTATTAATTTATAGACGTAGATAAAGTGTCACAGCGGCTCAACCATGGTTTGTGTTACTAGATAACAGAAAGAATTACAGGAGTGGAATATTGTAACACTAGATTTTCTCTGCCTGCCGTGCTGCAATATATGGGGGATACAGCGTGAAAGTATATAAAATATAATATTATAATGAAGCAATGTTTGTATTTCCATTACAGAAATAATACCCCGCACGCTAGCCCAGAACTGCGGCGCGAACACCATCCGCACGCTGACGGCGCTGCGCGCGCGCCACGCCGCCGCCGGCGCCGTCACGGCCGGCATCGACGGAGAGACCGGAGAGATCGTGGACATGGCCGCCAAGGGCATCTGGGAGCCGCTGGCCGTCAAGCTGCAGGTCACGCACATTCAATAATACCTACCTACCTGTCTCTAGTAACATTGAGTGAACTTGGCCGTCTAGGGGATATGGGAACCCTTGACAATTTCAATTTACAATACAATATGGTGAAAAGTTTATTAGTATTTGAAAATAAGCATGATTGGATTCATGCTTATTTTCACAATATTAATAAACTTGTGCATAATATTTAAGCTATACAATCGTCGAGTTGTGGCTGCCCTGAAGTTGGCTGTAGATGACTCCGGATATTTAATTTTATGATTTTGTTACTATTATTTTTTATTCTTCGTGAGTAGAAAATGTACAAAAGTTCAGAAAGCCTAACTTCAGTTAGGACATGACTCGTCGACTACTTTAAATTCCATAATAAAAACGTATTATATATTTGATTTTATTAACATACCTTTAAACAAAATATAAAAATCACTAACTATTATTATTACTACAGGCGTTTTCATTCTACTTCATACAACCCTTAAAATATATCTAAAAATTTACCTTTTTTGAAATTATAATGAAATTAACGTTTTCCTTTCTATTGTCCAGGTATACAAAACAGCGGTGGAAACAGCGATCCTCCTCCTTCGCATCGACGACATAGTCTCCGGTTCCAAGAAGAAGGATAGTGAGCCAGCTGGTCCAGCGCAAGCTGCCATGCAAGAATAAATGAACTAATTTAAATATTATATGCTTTATAATAACGTGGATCTTTTTGTGTGACAATTTGTGAATTTAGGCTCTTTTTTTCGATCTACACTTTCTTTCTATTTTTTTTAAAATGGTTATTACTATACACCACTTCTACTGCACTATGTAATGTAAGCCCCTAGTGTATTTGGATATGTCATTATGCATGTAGGGCACTAACATAAATGGTGTAAATTCGAATGCCCTATTTGTAGTGGACTGACCTAGTGCACTAGATGTAGTGTAGTGTGATCGATCGTTAGAAAATCTAAATTAGAGTGTGAAAACTCCCAACTATTTATATTATATGTTGAGATTTCTTTTAGTAGAGACTGAAGCCACAAAATTTTGACAAAAATCAACTGTCACACAGAGAGTTTTACATGTTATGTTCACATTAACAAGGGCCTTGGCTGAATGCGATAGATCGTACGCTAGGAATGAATGAAAATATTATATTTTACACCTACGCACCCCTTTTATGGTAGAAATATATGAAGTTTTAATTGTTTAAACGTTTGTTTTTCATCGAGATTGTAAAACAAAGTCAGTTGTCATTTATAATATTATAGTGTGGAAAAAATTATTGTTTATTTTTTTCATTTTGCATTTTAATTTAAAAAAAAAAGGTTTTTTTTCTATTTAAAAAATTTCAGCCAAACCGCATAAAATTAACTACTTAATATTTTCGTTAAGAGTAGCTTTTAAAATTTAGTGCTAATAACACTCGTTATGTTCTAAATAATTTAGTTTTTCGTTATTTATGGTCACACTGTCGCCGCTTCGAGTGCGCTATGTACGGAAATGCTATTTTTTAATAATACAATAATAGTATTAAATATATGTCTTAATAAATTTTGTGTTGTTTTATTTTGTTATACTTGTAAATAGTAGGAAATGCCGTTTTTTCACCTGTATAAGGGCGCGCTGCCACGTTTTATTTTGAAAAGCAGAAATTAAAATAATTTAGTTCCTATTTCGGAATCGAATCCACAGACTTTATTAGTCAGTTATTGCCAAATTTAAATAGTTGAATACACCATAATCGTAAACTTATACGATATCATTTTATTGTCTTATGGTGAATTTAGAGCTTTTATGTTGTAAATAAACAAATATTACAAATAAACATGAACATTGGGTAGTAAAAAATCTTTTTTTGTATTAAGCCCGCCTTTTGTGCTTATTTTTGTACAAATTGTGTACAATATAAAAAAATAAAATTATTGGCGATTCGAATTTGAACCTACTATCATTTAACTATACCGCTTTACAATAGCAAACTTAAATATAGCCATTTTAAATTTATTTAAGGCTTCTAAATCAGTATTATAGCAGAGTTACTAAATACGTTTTGATAAAAATTTAACACAATATAAGCGTATGGCGGGGAGTAGTATAGGTTTTATCTTTAACTCACATCAAAAAAATAATTGTTACATTCCTATGAATTATAAATTTGCATAAAGCCACTCAATCACCATTTTAATCGAAGTCTAAACCCCCAGATTTACTGGATGTAAAAAAATTAAGCACCAATCAACACGCAATGCCTTCAGAATTCGGCAGAAAGTGGGGAACGGAGTGTCTTAACACTAGGTTCCCTCTGCCTACCCTACTGTGTGCGGAATACAGCGTGAAGCTGATTTTTTTTATACACAATATAAACTAAAAAATGACCTTTATATAATAATAACTAGCGGAACCGGACGCGGCTTCGCCCGCTTGAACTATGCGAATGCTTATTAGATATATTTATGAAATTGTTTTTGTAAATAGCTAACTAATTTAAATGAAAAAAAAATAAGAAAACGTAATCATATTAAAATATTAATACAAAAAACTAAACAAAACCAGCTACATTATTAATATCATCAAAGTAAAATAAATGTTTAAAAGAATTAAAATTAAATGTGTTGTGCTATGTTTTTGCAAGTGCACGTGGTTATTTACATAATACTCAAATAGAATAAAAAAGATATTATATTTTTTGTCTCTGTCTGTCTTTCTATTTCCCCGAGCTAATGTCCAGAATAACTGAACTGTTTTTTATTGGACTTTCAGTGATAGATTTTACTGATTTACCCGGGAAAAATCTTTTTACACGTTTTCCTTGCGCGCGTACATAGATACTATATGAAATAACTATAAAATAACTAAAGTCCTTTCTACATTAAATATGATAAGTTTTGCGAGCAATATCAAATAAAATCCCAAAAATATAAAACTATAATTTATTAAGTGTATAACAACGGTATAGATAACCATCTAACCGAGATGAAATAACCAACAATTCTTTCCTTAAATAATAAATACTTTTTAAATAATATTATGCCGATGCCGCGCAGGGCCGCAACTTACACCAATTCAAGAAATTTATGAAAATCTAACTAATCTACTACTCGAATAAGCGAAGAACCAAAGAAAAGTATAAATTAATTATAAACAGTAAATAATTACATAAAAATTAACAGTAGTTCGAAAATGTATGAAAATTTAAAAAACTGTCAAAGTCATCTATCTGCCCGTTCGCGTCGGTCATACTATGGCTAGGTCATTTTGAATCAGTGACATCTCCTTAATTATTTATTAGAATGTTATACAGTAAACTATAATTTCAATCTAGATGAAATGCTAAAAGTGACTATTATATTCATTTTCATAAGGATCAATATCAAATTATAGAAA
>DWQW01011450.1:0-11428 GCA_018249695.1 Heliconius erato demophoon
AATGCGCACGTGACATGAAATAAATATTATATGAGTATGTGTCTGCTTTGTTCCGTGCGCTTTTTTGCTCCGACTGTGAAGGACGCTCTGTTATTAACCAAAATTATGTCTACACCTACGTAATGATCAACTACGATACATATTATAATATTAGAAATGATATAAATCGTATATCGTTTTATTTTGGAATTACTTTGCATTTTAATATTTAATATTAACAACGAAACTTATAAGATTTTTTTGGAATGATGGACAAAATTTAGAATCTGCCTGATATAAATTCGATATTAGAGAATATTAGAACATTTTATATATTTATCGTTTTTTTATATACATATATAATGAAAGTAGAGTAATGAGCATATACCTAATCAATAATTAACTCTTTATATTTTGCAATTATGCAAAAATAAAAAAAATGTAGTTTATGCTATTTCTGTTGTAAAATATGTATATTAATGTGTTCAGTGAACAGACGTAAATATCATTGCGCTCATACATTTCAAAGGCTCATAATTTGTTTGATCGCCAGCTTCATTATTTTGTATGACCCCAAATTGGTACTTCAATTTAGTAAATTCTATTTGGGAGAATGAAATAAATCATTGTTATAAGTCAACGACATGTTAGTGACAGTGCGGTATGAAGGGTGAAATTAGAAGAAAGGTGAAAAGCATAGTTAAGGAAAACAATAGACACTTTTGATGATGTTGACAGTATTGAATTACTAGTGATGTGAAAAATCCAGAATAGTGTTTGAAGAGATAGATGAAACGGATCCTTGCCAAGAGGTACATCTCTTTTTCTGCCCACCTTAGTAATCCTTTATATAGAACAAATATTTTATAATAAAACCGACCTGCCATTTGATGAGTATGTTTGCTATTAAAATGAACCTCGGTGTCTAACACTGCAGTTTATATCAATATTGACTCGTGACATCGCTGAACTCAATCAAAGGAACGCTCGAGCGTGAGTCGCAGCTCACAGGTGATAAAATTGCCACTGTGTATATAAATATTTGTATAACGGTCGTTAACCCAACATAACGTACGGTAGCTTAATTCTTGAACTTGGTAATGATAAGTATAAATATGTGCGTTGTATGAGATGCGGGTTAAGTGGATAGTGATGATTGGATAAGGCTTGTAAAAGCAAATATTGAATATTATGTTGCAACGAGTGCTCTTTTTTTTATTATACACTTCACTATTATTTTGCGGGATCACTACAGAGAGTAAAGTGTCGAGTCACGTCCACTAACGTTTAGAAACATTCTTAGTACCCTTGGGTGACCCCCCTAGAAAATGTTTATTGCATAATCACTATCTCTTTTTTTCAAACTTGTATTTGTAATTTATTATTTTATATTAATTAGCTTCACGCTGTATCCCGCACACAGCAGGGTAGGCAGAGGGAACCTAGTGTTAAGACACTCCGTTCCCCACTTTCTGCGGAGTTTTGGAGGCATTGCGTGTTAAGTGGCAGAACTCAACGCCGCGTATTTTATATTAATTGTAAATAATGCGAAATAAACGTTCATCAACACGTTTCACAAAGATTATTTTCACCATCATCTTTTAGATTTAAACTTCGACTTTAACGACTATTGAATTGTCCTAAACATGAAAATTACCATCAGCAGCTCTAAGCATACAAATAAAACACGTCAATACTATTTCAACGGTATTCGATAAAATAACATCGTGTACGTGAATCGTACTTTGTTTCATAAAGTAAACAATAAACAACAAATTTGTTATGTTAGGCAAGCTTGTGTGTACAATGACATGAGCTTTTACTTTAAGCTGTATGTTATTTGTTATCTATTTGTTTATTTTTAATACCTGTATGTTTAAATCAGCTTCACGCTGTATCCCGCACAGAGCAGGGTTGACAGAGGGAACTTAGTCTTAAGACACTTCGTTCCCCACTTTCTGCCGAATTCTGGAGGCATTGCGTGTTGAGTGGCAGAATTTAACGCCGCGCTTAACCTCAACACCAGAGCGAAGAAATGGAAATATAAATTTAAGTAAATATCATCTCCTCGAGTGGGGATCGAACCCACAACCAATCGGTTTTTCAATGTAATTGGTTTTGATAATAGGTGATATATTTTATGGTTTCAACACTGTTGATAAATAATCTGGCATCCTGACTGTTATTCTTAATGACAGTTATGTAAATATTTTTTAGTTTTAAAAAGCATACATAGATAGCGATTAAAATATTTTCATACTTTATCGATTTCTTTTTTAATATTCAAATAAATTGGCTTCACCAAGGTTAAGTTAGTAAATCAAACTAGTTTATTATTTACTATAAACATTTTAAAATATGAACAAAAATAAGATCGAAGTATCACGATTTTCATTGTTAGCCTTTTTGCGACAAAGCACTTACAACAGGGCTCTAAGTTGAAACGGAACTGAACAAAAAGAGTTTTTGTGATATCTTTCAACTTAAAAACTATTTTTAAATAACAATATTTATTTTTATGTTACTCTAATATCGTTAAATTGCGACTTGTATTATTTAATTTTATGTCACATATCTCTATCTTTACACTTATTCACACATATTAAGGTACGCGATACACGAAGGGAATACTAATACAAAAAAAAACTTACTTATAAAATTTGAAATAATTGACCACGTGACAGAAAAAAAACCAGATAAAACATGTAAATGTAAATAAAAAACAGGATACCCAGTGTTAAAACTCATTTCTCTGCTTTACGAGATTAAAATATTCGAGACATTGAGCCCTAAGTGGCGAATTTCAATGCCGGTATAAAACCGCAAATTTTATTTTATCACGTGGAAATCGAAGCCACAACCTGTCGCGCTTACAGTCACACGCTTGTGCCCCTGCGTCACGACTGGCCTCGATATTATTATTGCCATCTCATATTTAAAAAAATATAACAATTATACAATAATTTACTTTAGTATCATTATACATAACCATCTTTTTCTTTTCACTTCTTCACAATAATGGATTGTGCTTTTATGCGAGTAAAGCTATTATTATAATTATATATTGTTTACATTTCTCACAAAATGCTTGGCGTAATTCTATTTAAATCTTCGTGTAGTTTTTGTATGAATCGTCGACATTTTTCATTTTCTTTACTAGTACAGTGTTTGTGCCATATTACTTTAATGACTTTAAAATACATATACCATTAAAACAGTATTTTTATTTCAACAAAAAAAAAACTCAACTGAATTAAATGTTGGTCGTGCAGGTGACCTGACTCACGTCTAGATTTTTATCACATAACCGGTGGACTGAGATTTATGAATATTAATGTATAGTCAGAATTAGTGGTCTTAGTGACACAGTCCTGGAATATGGCTGACTCATGTCGATAGTTGTGGATTCAAATCCTTGTATTTTTAGTATCTAGACTTATGTATAAGTATATTTAAATTTAACAAATTCTGTGATACTTAATTATTTTAATTCTTCGGAAAAGTAAAAAGTGGTGATTGTAATCTTGTTATATTTCACCGAATCTTTAAGTAGGGTGGTACCTTTACAATTAGTATATTCAATTAATCAATTGTAAGAAAAAAAGAAAAGAAAATTATTGTTATTATATACCTTTATATTATAAATATAAAAGAGCTAAACACTTAAGACCTACATGTGTATGTATGTATTCACCACATGTCGTGGTCACGTTTTACCAATCAAAATGCTGAATGTCAATGGAGATTGTCTTAAAATTAAATTCATAGATGTCTTACATGACAAAATTATCGACTGCTCAAATAAAAAAAATGAAATTTTGAGAGTTTAAATGCGTAAATAAATTCCAGCAAAAAACAGAACTTAGTTACTCATGCACTATGTAAGTTGTCACTCTTAGGTCACTCTGCTTTTGTATCTTACAAATTATGATAGGTACCTACAATTAATAATTTATTAAATTCCTACATAACATAGCTATTTATATAGTCTACTATTAGTATAGTCTAAATCATCGATGTTTCCGTAAGAAATTACAAATACATACAATAAAATCAGTTGCTTAAATTGGACTAGATTAAATACAACAATTATAAATTGAAAAATCATTTTATATGTCAAGATTTTACCTTAACTTTCCATATATTTATAGCTTTATAAGCTTAATTGGTAAAAATATTGCAAATATTCTTAAAATCCATAGCAGCTTACCTTCAAGAAATATTCTAGTACACAGGTATTCTATGATAGGAATGCAATGCTCAAACAGCCATAAAAATAATGAATGATTAAGAAGAACGCTATACGATTATCTGCCATATTTGGTAACACTACTCAGAGAATTTGCACGTGTTAATAAATTATGGTTTGTTTCTTTTTTGTTCGAGTCTTACTGTACGTTCAGTTTGCTGCTATTACGAAATCTCGTAAGATACCGATTTGTTTATGTTAGTTTAGTATGTAATTAAGAAAAATAAATAAAGTTTATTATAAGCAGAACGACTACATCACTGTAGAGTACAGTAATAGTTATATTTAGATATCTTGATACTCCTCTTGATAATCCACCCAGGCTACCACCCACTGTTCTTAATATCAGAAAAATAAGTCGAATTTTTACTTATAGATACTGGTCTTCGACTTATTTTGACATATGAAATAAAGGAAATAATATACTAAACGTCGATCTCTATTTTTTTAAGATGCAGCTTTACTAGAAAAAAAAATATACTAATAAAATTTGTATACCAAGAAATTCTGCTTACATTTTCAAAGTACGATATATTTCTCAATTTATATTCCATAAATGAAAGTATGGAAATAACCGTCCAATATTTTGTTTATGTGATTGGAACTGAATAAATAACAATTCAGCGTTTATTTTAATTGTTGTCCTTCAGTTCTTGCTAAATCTCCGCAACTAATTTGAATTTGCTATCGAGCGGGCTATATCAATAAAATCTTATTGATCCGTTTGCGAAAGCGCGTGTTAATAGAATTGTTAGACCTCTTATAATGAAGTTAGTTTATATTCACGAAATGCAAGACGGTTGAAGGCCGCCGTGTAGCAGGAAAATGCGTTGTGGGTTCGATTTCGGGTTGGGGAAATAATTTATCATATCGGCCGTAAGACTAAAATCAGCACCGATCGACACTGTGCTATGTGTACCGTGTGTGTCTGTGTATATTTACTTAATGATTTAGATTTCATTTAATTAATTATTCTTTATTTCTAGTAGACTCTATTTATTGTTTATTTCCAGTAGGTAGAGCATGTGTTCTGTCATTCAACAACTAATTTCACAAAATTGGGCAAGAAGTGGGAATGTCTTAACACTACGTCGTCTTTATATATATAAAATATAAAGACCTTGCTATGCGTGAAGCTGCTAAAATGCATGACTACATTTTAGATACAATCCTAGTGTTATTCATTAAATACATTCTAACATTAAATATTCTAACATATTACTTAACAGCTGCGACATAATTGTTGTTAAAATTAGGCAACTCTTAATATAAAATTAATAATGTTTTTGATACTTAAATGATAAACGATTTGATTGACGGTCAGATGTCTATCATTTTTAATGCACATCAACTTAACAAAAAAATTGTATGTAATCGGCTATTATAATTGAGGAAAACGAAACCGAAATTGTTTCGTAAAAAATTATATAATTGTACTGATTGCGTTAAATACTACTTCATAGAAAATAGCATAATGGCAGCATTGTGATACGACGATTGTTTTTTTTTTAGCTTCACGCTGTAACCTGCACACAGCAGGGTAGGCAGAAGGAACCGAGTATATTTAGTTTCTTATTTTCCGCTGAATGCAAACATTACGTAGTGCTGCAGGCACAACATGTTGAGTTTACCGTCACACTTTGTGCCCCTGCGCCACGATAAATATAAATAAATCTTAAGCTTAACACTAGGTTCCTTCTGCCTACCCTGCAGTGTGCGGGGGTTACAGCGTGAAGCTGATATAGAATTTCATTAAAAGAAATAAAAAGTAATGAAAAAAAAGAATTAAGAAATAAGTAAACGTCCTTCCAAAACTTTACAGACAGAAAAATTGTTAATGACGATTAAAATTAAAATAAATATATAAAGAACATAAAAAAAGTAAATCAATTTAAATAAACTATGTATTCAAGTTATAATATGTCATAAATCAGATCGGAACCGGCTTGTTACAGGCCTGGTTGTCGTTACCAGGCCAGTAGGCGGTAGATCTCGATATCTGATTTACTACGAATTTTTAATCTTAAACTGATTGCAATATTTTATTAAATAAATATAGTACTCAAATATATAGGTACTTAAAGAGCAAAAATTTAAAATACCATTTTTGTATTTAAAGAATAGGCTAAGTTTTTTTTATAACTACGATATAATTACGAATTTAACAATAAAAACGAGGACCTTCACAGTGCTTCAGCGTGTGACTGTAAACACGATGGTTATGAGTATGATGGTATGAGTTTTCCACCCAGAAGAATGAATTATTTAATATTTTTATTTCCTCATTCTGGTACCACAGACAAAGTGGAGCATTGAGTTCCGCCATTCAATAGGCAATTCAATTTCAAAAACATCGGCGGAGAGTGGAGAGCGGAGTGTCTTAACACTAGGTTCCGTCCGCTTGTATGCGGGATACGTGCATGAAGCTAGTTAACTAAACAAACAAGGGCATAATAAATATAAAACATATTATTTTTTTGCAATTTCTTTTGCCTCGTTGCCTACATTTAACCATTTGGAACCAGTTTTCGACAAATAAATATATCTGACTTGAGTAGCGGATGTGGTCCGAATACTTAGCAACTTGTGATTTGTACAGCCAGCTTTAATGTATGTAAGGACATGTTTCAAACTTCAAATGAAGAGAGCAGTGCTTTAGTTATACAAAAATGAAGTATTTTTTACGCTCTTTTATTAAGGTACTTTATTTTATATAATTAATATCATATAATACATATATACTATAAAATAATCTTTTGTCAAAATTTATTTTGGATATATATACGGGTTATATGTTAGTTTTCATTGAATAACGTCCACACTGGAAAAGTTATTTCATTGTCTAGCTTTATCACAAGCAAAATATAGGATCTTAATATCTAATATTGAACGCAATATTTTACGAGAATCATGCTATAACAGGGAAACGAGGATTTACCTCATTGTTGGCATGAAAGCTTATATTGGATATTCTTGGCATGGAGTCTATTTTACGAAGTGTTTCAACCACTTGCTTAGTGTATGTTGCTGGAAGGCCCATGTTATGTTATATCTTAACTTGTTTCTAAATCTTAGAAGTTTACGTCGTTTAAGGGTTTTTTTTCTGTGATGACATTAAAGACGATGTCACGTAAATTAAGTTCAAATTTATGCAGCTGTTTTCAAATTCAGCTTCACGCTGCATCTCGCACATAGCGGTAGGCAGAGAGAACCTAGTGTTAAGACACTCCGTTCCCCACTTTCTGCCGATTTCTGGAGGCATTACGTGTTGAGTGTCAGAACTCAACGACGCGCTTAACCTCGACACCAGAGCGAAGAAATGGAAATATAAATTTAAGTAAATATTTCATCTCCTCGAATGGGCATCGAACCCACAACCAATCGGTTTTACAGTCACACTTCGTTTGTTGGCCTCAGTTTGTTTTAAAATTTTTGTGTAATAATAAAATTTTACAATAAATTAACGAATATTAAAAATTATCATATTTTAAAGGTAATAGTTATCTGAGAACCACGGAGCCCGATTCTATGTATCTCTCAAAAACTTTATTTTTTTGTGAGCAACTATTATTTTAAAAACGTAGGTAATGACAATATTTATAATTTAACCATTTTTTAAGCAACTCTGGTACAATCTAAAACGTCTTACGAAATAGACAAAAAACGGTCCAAAGTCGTGTCTTGCAGATAATAACTTAGTTTTTGTATTGACACAGGTGATTACGGCTATCGCATAGTATGCCAGTATCCTTGTTTGACTTCGATAAGGGGTTAGCTTTCTTAGTATATTTAAATTTGGTTACTTTTAACATCTACTGATATTTGTAGATCAATATTTAATGCATTTATGGTTATTGTTGTGATATTTCGACGTTCTATGAAATTTTAAAATTTAAACTGACTGCGATACCCTTACTAAAGCAATAGATTATTTTTATTACCCTGCTTTGAGATCCACCTCTCAACCAATATGCAATGTCTTAAATTCTGACAAAAAGTGGAGTACAGAGTGTCTTGACACTAGGTTCTCTCTGTCTATCCTGCTATATGCAGAATACAGCGTGAAGCTAAATCTGATATTATCATGGTGAAGTTGAGTAGGTACTGTTAGACTACAGATACAACGATGGTAAATTCGATTCCAATCTAAGATTGTTTATTAGTTAGTATATAGTTAGCAGTATAGAATTTTATTTTTTATTTAAAATATTTTATTACTATGGTCTGATTCTTAAAAAATGTGAATTAGTCTTAAAAGCTAAAATTAAAATACTTACCAGAGTTGTTTAAATAACAACCAACTTAAAATTATAATTAAAATATAAAAGTTTAAAAGCATGTAATTATAAATTTAAATTAATGTTAATCATACTGCATTCGTGAATTACATCACTTGTATCTAATTTTAATAAATGTAACTTTCTTTACTTTATTAAATTAAAGTACACATAACTTATAAACTGTTGAAAAAAATATATAATTACTGTTTTTATCACGTTAATTAGTTTTCTCAATGAATATGCAATATTTTGTACCCATGGGTAGAAAGTTACGGTATATGTAAGGGGTTGGTTTTGGGGTAACTCCCCTATATTTATTAAGACGCGTCTGTAAAATTACATAGGGGTGGAGACATGGATATAGAGATGGTAGAAAAGTTGACAGTATTGACATATTAATATTTATTTATTAAACTAGATTTTTGTGAGTATCAAAAATACCATAAAAAATATTTTTCAAACTGTTACAAAAAAATTACACCACATATTATATATAAATTAAGAAAAACAACTCTTTTTTACGGATGACATCTGACTTTTATTAAATTTAAACAATAAATTGAAACAAAAGTCAAATAAACCGCTACTTAACACGGAATCTAATTTGACACTTGTTATGAAAACACAACAGCAAACGATGAAACATGATAACAAAGCGTACACTCACAAACAACTGACAACCTTACTGACCCTACTGACACTTTCGGTAAGTCTAACTCCACAACACTGTGTTGTACAAGTGCATTTAATGTTCTGAATTCCTTATGATTCACTAGTTCTCCGCCTAAACCTGTAATGTGGGTGTGTAATTTATAGACTTATGTATTATGGATCTCGCGTTTCCTATCATTATTACACGTTTAACGCATTTACAGGACTTATAAATAAGATAAGCTTATCTTAAACATTTTGTTCTATTTGCTATTTAATATTTTAAACGTATGCTGCTTGTATTCAAATAAGGAATAACAGATAGATAAATTTTAATAGTGTAACTGACTATAAACAAGTATTTTTGTTTTTATTTACGTTTTACGAGGTTCTCCTAGGTTTATTTCATAAAATAGATAACCCTTTAGATAGAAAAACAGTGAGATAGATATTTCTAACATATCACTTTGATACTTTTTACCTATAAGAGAATCAGATTATACTTAACTGCGTAAATCGCCTTTTCGTTGATGTTTATTATTAATGCGATATTTGGTTTATTCTAAATAATATTAAAAAAAGAAATGTATCCTATAAACAATTAATTATTATTATTTATTATAATCGTAATATAACTCCAATTAATATTTATTACTTTAAATCAACACATTGAACTCTTTGAACTTATTGATGTTACGTAGAGGAATTTGTTGATGCTCCGTAGACCGTAATTTAAATTTAAAAACTTGTTAAATACGAGCCAGTTTTACCAACCGAGGGTTCCTTGCCAACTTTTTAATTGTAGAACGCGAACGTGATTTATTTAAGTTGACAAACTTAAGCTTACATACCACACACTCATTTTTTATGAAGTGAATTGAATAAAATTGTATTTTTCTTACGTCATATAAAAAAGTGACTGCTGGCTGGAAGAAACATGATTCATTGTCATGTTTAGCATGAGCCGAGCGTGCAAGCGAGAGGGTATAAAAAAAATGAATAAACGAGTGCAAATGTTAATTTATTGAAATAACTATAATTTTTTAATTAATTCCTTTGTATTTTAAAAAAATAATGATAATTCAATTAAATTCATAAAAGTATGCAATTTTTACTTATTTAGAAAAAGAGTCCCGCTACGTTCAAATTTTTATCCGTTTTCTAAATTAGTATTTTTCTTTCCTAAGTGTGGAATAACACTTTAAAAATGTTTAAAAATATGCATTTTTTTTGTTTTTTATGAGGTATCTACTAAAGATTCCATTATCTTTCTTTTGAGGTACGGAACCCTAAAAAACATCCCAACGTGGTGTCTGTCTCATTATCTTTTTAGCTGGAGCTGGACGAGGAAGTGATTTGCATAATGAAAGCGTTTATAACATAGTACGAGTGAATAAAACATGTTACCGAACAGGAAACGTAGCTATTATAATTAATTACACTTTATTGTGCTCGTTGTTTTATAGCGGCTGAGGTGGGCGTGGGCTGTCTTAAATTTTATTGTTTTCTATAGGATATCATTTGTTTTATTTTATTTGAGTAAGGCCTGTGTATTTTATTTAATTTTTAAATGAATTTACATATTCGAATGAGCTAATGGATATTTGAATGAGGAACACACTAAGCTTGTTAAATCTTATTCTATTAATGGATTTTTGAAATCTGATCATGCTCCTATACCTATACTAAAGCTAACACTCTGTCTCTAATAAAGAATAAAAAATTAATTACATCTTTAACCATACTAACCGTATCTCTTATCAACGTGACCCACATAGCTATAAAAAAAAATAAGCACAGTAGTCGACTTTACCACAACGTCCCTTAATTACTCTGGACGTCTAAGCGTTTACCGCAGAGGTCCAATCATGCCAATCATTGTCCACTAATAACGAGCTTGTTATAGGTATGGGCGGTCCGCTTACAGCTTCATTAGATGAAGATCGGTTATATATCGGTAACCTGATTCGTAGCTTCACTTGCTGATAAATCTTGATGTTTTGTCGGAATAGTGCGAAAATTGTTTAGATAAACAACGTTCATGTAAAAACTGTACTTTCATATTTCAATGTGTAGAAATAATTATTTAGTCTTATTTAATTATTTTTTTTATGGGCCTGTGGTCGCCTACAGGTTGTGAGTTCGATTTCCACTCGATGAAATGAAATATTTATTATATACGTTTATTCGCTCTGGTGTCCAGGCAAAGCGCGGTGTTGAGTACCGCCAACACGCAACACGAAAAGTGAGAAGCGGAGTTTCTTAACAC
>DWQW01011451.1:0-11428 GCA_018249695.1 Heliconius erato demophoon
ATTTGTTTGTAGAACTTCATGTTTTTTGGACTATTCGACCTGCTGGGGTCTGGATTCGATTCTTGGTCAATTTCTAGAGGTTTCTCTGCTGTGTCCTCGGAGTCCCGTCGGTACATAGCGTGTGATAGTATTGTCGACATTGCAATATTACTGGCTTGTTAGCTGGTCATCCTGTGGGAAAATGATTGATAAATGAAATATATAAAACGGCAGCTTCTCACTTTTCCCCACATAGCAGGTAAACGAACCTAACCTAATGTTAAGGCCCACTTTCCGCTGTATTTCCATGACCGGAAATTGAACTCATAACCATCGCGTGTACAGTCAGAATATGTTGGCCTTAATTGAATATTTGTGAATAATTTGAAGTAGCTAACAAAGAGTTCTAGAGTTTGGATAGCAGCGGCATAATATCTACTTTACATTCTTACATTCTTTAAGACCTGTCGTATTACTTAGACTAATTTAAGAATTACTAAGAAATATTTTCCCTATTATAGTTTCATCACAGTTAATTTATATCAGAAACTTTTCTTGATAATTTTTTTTTTTTTTTATATTAAACCGAGTTTCTTGCCTAATACTTTTCTAAATTAAAGCAAAGAAATTATTGATATGAATTGCCGTTTATTCATATCGACTAGCACCATCGAGCCCGTAAAATGGAGACTCACTAACTACTACAGTCAGTAGTACCTCTGAAACAACTCAAGAATCCACAAATAAATCAATTTTTATTGCATTCGACCTAAACAAACAACGGCGTGCGCTGCGGGCTGCTATCAGACGTCCCGTCGGCCGCGACTCAATATATTATTATATTATATTATAGATAATAAACTTATTATCAGTTTATAACTTTTATATTAAGTTAATTAAATTTCAATATAATATTGACTCGCATTGGTGATAAAATGTTAAGTTTTTATACAGCGCGTTCACTTTTTATAATCTTTTAGTTAGTTTCTTCGATGTGTCTGGCTGCAAGTAAATATAGTAATCATAATTTTAGCCACTAGAAGAGAGATGAAACTTAGTGTCAAGACACTCCGATCTTTACTTTTTGCTCGAATTTGAGATTGCATGTTGAGAGGTGTAACTCAACGTTGCGATTTGTTTTGTTAGAAAGCAAAACCCGTCCTGTCGTCGGTTGCATCATTGCATGTCAATATATTGTTTTTTTTTTCAGCTTCACGCAGTATCCCGTATTTGACCTCAAAAATTATATTTGGGGGTAATATATTATTATAAAAGTAAGGTAGTATATTATTATAAAGGTATTGAAAGTAGGTATTATCATCGGTTAACTTATATAACTTATATATTAAGTGATTTTAAATTTAAAACTAACGATGACGGTAAAAGGTAGAAGTGGAACGAAAGTTAACTCTTATAATGTGTTTTTTTTTGAAAACCCCTTTGTTAGTTTTACCTGTACCGTCTGTCTGTCTAATTGTTTCTCATCAGTCCAATTTAAAGCACTGGCTCGAAGCTTTGGCAGCTTTCCGTAATCTACAGAAAATTTTGTGTCAATACACTCTGTTCTGTGGCAGAAGTTTGTCTTATTTTGGCGGAGAAACAAAACTAAGTATTTATTTTTAAATTTTATTTCACGCTTGAGAATGAAAAATAATTTTACGGTGTATCTCGCGCATAATAGGTTAAGCAGAGGGGACCAGTGAATCTAGTGTTAAGGCACTCGGTTCCCATTGTGTGAATGTTAACGTCTGTACCTCATTTTCCGTTGAATTCTGGAGACATTGCGTGTTGATTGTGTAGCTGTTTTGAGAAACTAAACGCCGCGTTTTGCCTTGTTACCATAGCGAAGAAATGAATAATGATGAAGATATTCCACTTAATGAAATTAAATATTAAATATTTCATTTCCTCGAGTGGAAATCGAACCCACAACAATGTTTACAGCAGCTCGGGGGGAAAAACCCCCCGCCAAAACGGCCTCAATGATTCATATTAAGATGAAAATTATAAATATCTTTATATGATTAGATTGTCTTTCGGTGACGTGAAACGTCGTCGTGTGCAAAGTATGATTTACTGACTGGTTTTATAATAATATCTTTAAGAAAAAGGGGCCGTTTTCTTTATCTTATTGATATTATTATTATTATTATTCTTTCTTATTGATCTTTTTGTGTTGTATTGGTAATAAAATTTTAGTCTTCACTAAGTTTGCATGTCAATGTCTCTATATTAACAAAATCTTGAATAAATCAACGTTTTCCTATTCTTCCGTTCCGTCTGGCTACCCCACTAGGAACAAAGCGCGAAAGTAAAAAAAAAACCGGACTAGTGCAAGCCGAGCCGAGCTCGCCCACCGAAGGTTCCATCCAAAAATTGGAGGTCCCGAGCTTTTTTCTGAAATTCAAGCCAAGCTTAGCCAGTGCCCTTTTATCTAATACCTCACTTGAACTAGCGGCTTTAATACAAAATTTTGCCAAATTTCGTTTTTAAGTATAACTATCTGGATTTTTTCCAGGAAATGAGAAAAAAAAGGGCCGTAGTAGATCTGAATATACGTATAAGTTAGTTTGAATTTAAACTCGATGTCTCTAATCATTACAGAGATAAAGGTTCTTGACAGACATACAGACAGACGGACGGACAACAAAGTGATCTTATAAGGGTTCCTTTTTTAATTAAATGGTACGGAACCCTAAAAAGGAACGATTCTACTAGCGCCGCCTTCGGAACACGTTTTAGAAATTAATTGATGATAGTTCTAGACAGGCTGGAACAAACTGAAGCAAATAATGGAGAGACTTCGTAATATAAAATTATTTGTTTTGATTTTCTATTAATATAAGAAATAGATTTAAATGGCCATTTAGAATTCCTTTTAAAATTCCTAAAACTTAAACTTGTTAGCCAAAAAAAAATGTGAAAAATTGTTAATTGTTCTTATTAATTTTACGTGTCGTTTCTCCTCCGTGGTCGAATGGAAGTCACTACCCTACCCCTACTACTCATGAATAAATAATATAATAATAAATTTTAAATACGTAAAGTAACAGACTATAGTGGGTTACATTAAAATTATTACGAGAAATAATGTAGGTACCCTATATCCTCCTTCAGTAAATGAAGAAATCTATACATTTATATTTTTAAATCGAACATTGGTTTATCGAAATTAGTGCGTTTAACCAAGCAATACCTTCAGCTTTATAATATGAGTATAGCTTTAATATTAAAATACAACACTATTGTAGCGCAATAGAGAAATAATCTGTTATCGCGATGATTGCAAGTTTAAATTTTTGAACACGAGAATGATTAAAAAAACGTTTTCTCAGTCTTATTAGAAAAATTAAAGTTATAAATCCTGTCACTTCATTCACAAAAAATACAAAATATTATTAATTTTTTTATTTTAAGTGAGCGTAAATAATTCTTATTTAAATAACTATTAAATAAAATAAAAAACGTGGTGTCTCGACACTACATTTGAATTTAAGTTATCCAATAAAAAAATCACTGTAAATAACAAATTAAAGAGAAAACAACACCCACCCTCCAACACTGCCACTACACTACAAGTCCTATAGGTACTCTATTTTTTTTAATTTCCACGACACTCGCGCTAACAGGACGACAAGTGGATTTGAACTGAATTATTTTATTACCACACGCTATTGCGTGACAATGGGCGGCACCCACCAATCTTAAAGGACCCGCTTTTTATACTAAAATACTTATGAACAAGAGTTCTTAACTAAATGGTCGTTTATAACCATTTTGTAATAGCCCTGTAACACCATGATACAACTATATATAGACAGGTCAAGCTATTTCGGCTGAATTAAACTCCGCCCTGTATAGCTGTCTCGCTTGCTCTTATTAATTTTGAAAGAGACGGGCTGTGAAATTTTGTATGAAAAGTATGCCTGTAACGATTTTAATTAGGTTTTGAATAATGTACCCACTCGTTATAATGAATTTTAAGAGAAAATTAAACAGAGGTTTAACTAGGAGTTAATTTCTTAGTTAAATCGTTGTTTTTAGTATAAAGACAGATTTATAAAGGTGCTTTTTTATTTACGTTGCATGACCATGTTTGTTGGTTCTAAATCTAGGATAGGCTTAAATCTAGGATAACAACGAGAATCTATTTTTATTGCTAGAATGTCTTTACTAATTATTTTATATTTGAAAATACAGTATTCGGTTCCATAATAAGTTTATGTGACTGAAAAATGGAGATTTCAGTGATCAAAAATATGTAGAGATAGGTTCTTTCAAAGTTTTTTTTTGCTTCACGCTTTATCCCGCTTAGAGTTGTTGAACGGAGTGTCTTAACTCTAGTAAACCTAGAGCTAAGACACTCCGTTCCCATTAAGATACTTTCGTTATCCACTTTCCCCCAAGTTCTGAAGGCATTGTGTGTTGAGTGGGGTAACTCAACGCCACGCTTAGCGTCACAGAGCGTTGAAATGAAAATATTAAATATTTCATTTCCTCCAGAGGGAAACGAACTCATAACCTTTGTTGTAAATTAAAACAAAATAGAGATGAGGATATATCGTATGGGTTCGATTCCCTATCTCGGGTTATCATCGTTAGTGCTAGAGATATACAAACAATTAACTGAGTGGAAATCAAACCTCACTACCTTCACGCTTACGACAGACACTAGCTCTCTGCGCTACTATGGTATAAAATTAAATAGTATTACATAAGCATGTATTGTTGATTTTGTAATTCTACTAGTTATATTAGACTTCAGTATTTGAATACAGCTACAGTTTACAGCTCGGCGTTTTTTGTAGGCACTACGCTTGAGTAGGCAGTAGGTACCTAATGTGAAGACACTCCGCTCTCCACACACCGTCCATTTTTGGGGACATTGCATGTTCATGTCTTGTTACTAAAGCGAGGAAGTAAAATAATTCACCTCTCATGTACTGGGACAGTTACTAATAGGACCGGTGGTCGGCGGTGGCTCCAAAATTAACAAAAAAAATAATCTGGAAAAAACTTAAACTTTAAAAGATGAGTTCAAAAATAAAATCCAGTTCCCCACTCGAAAATATCTATATCTCGATTCCCCCACGAACCTATTTTTAAGAGTTATCTAGACAGTCTATTCTTTACGCATCGCTTAATTTTCGAGACATTGCAGGGCACAACGCCGCTGTATCTCATAAAAAACAAGTGTGATTTTTATTTTAGTTAGTAAGTATAGTTTATAAACAGTGAGGTGATCTCTAAGTTTATTATATTGCTACGAGTGTTAAAATACTTTTTAAAATATTGTCGAATGATGATGAGTAGGTATCGAATCCGTGACTTCCGAAAGAACCGTGCAGGTTAGTTTTGGCTAGACTTTTTTACAACTCCTTTGTAAGAAGATTCTATTTATTTAAATTAGTAATTTAGAATGGAAGGCTGAGGAAACATAGTGCTAAGGCGCTCCGTTTTACACGCACCGCTCAAGTTTCGAGATATTGCTTGGTGTGTGCTAAGTGGCGGAACTTAACACTGCGCTTTGTTTTGATGCCAGAACATAGTTTTAAATATTTAATTTCTCCGAGTGGGAGTTGAACCCACAACCCTCATACACTACACCTTGCGCCACGACAGCTTTTATATTCAAATATATTATTATTATAAAACTTTTATTTAAAAAAAAATAAAACAAAAATGAAATATCTTAAATTAAATAATAAGTATTTAAAAGTCCCATCATTGGAAACATTATCGAAAAAAAGAGACAAAAATATATTTCTTTTTTCCCCCATTGTGCTTTAATTAGGGGCGTGGCCAAAACTTTTGAGCCAATCGTGTTTAAGGGTGATAAAGATGGAAGATATTTTGTATGGAAAAGAAAGAGAGGTCGACATGTTTATGGGGAACTTACGCACTTACGGTAGTGAATTAAATTGATTGCTTTGTTGTGGTATTTTTTTGCTTAACTTCCCGCTGTATCCTGCATACAGCGGGATAGGTAGAGAAAATCTGTTAAGACACTCCGTATTCGATACATGGCGTGTTGAGTGGTAGTGTCCAACGGCGGGTTTGGTCTCGTCAGATAGGGAAAATGAATATACTTTACTACCTTGGGTGGGAATCGAATCCACAACCATCGTGATAAAAGTCACTACGTCACCGCGGCCTTTATTTATTTAATTCAATATATTATTTTGTTCATATATATTTATTTTATGTACCTAGGTATTATAATAGTAGACACTATTACTTTTTACACTTTTTACACTATTATATTTAAGATACCTTTCCTTAATAGTGCAGTATGTATTTATAACTGTATACAACATGGGTATAAGAGAATAGGTCAAAAAAGTTTTTTTTTTCGTGTTGCGTTATGCTGTTCATACTTTTTTTAGTAGGTATACCATATATTAAGTAACTATCTAGGAATCTCAAGGTAGTCAATGCAAACCTCTTTGCTATACAAAAATTTGAATAACTTATATAAAATTTTAAACATTTTTAAAGTGCTATTTCAGAATTGGGGAAGTACCTACAACCGTTTTTAAGATACATATAGAAACGCAATAGGATTTGAACCCGCACCTCTTGTTTGCCGTCAGGGCCCTCTGACCACAAAGCCATTCATTCTCAATGAGCTAAGATAATAATGATATGACTATATTCTTTTTTATATTTACTGCAGAAAAGACTAGTGGCCCACTGGCAGCTTCGCCCGCTTACTCTTATTGCCATGTTGTCGTCAATGTTTACATAAATTGTAACCTATGTGGTCCGATGTATAAGCTATATCTATTACTCAAAGTAAAGTAAAGTTCAGTAGTTTTTGCGTAAAAGTGGAACAAACATTCCATTCCCACAAACTTTTACATTCATACACATAACTAAGATTTTTTCATTTTTTTTTCTTATAATTGTTTAAATATCAACTTTTAAATAAATAAATTATATGAATATTAAATAAGTAGTTTTCGCATAACCTAATAATGAGTTTCCCACACGCGGCTTATCAGTTATGTTTGTTTGTTTGTATTTTGGCAAGTGATAACCGCGTTCACACGAGGCGCACCACGCTATCAAGGTATAAAGGATAATTTTCATTAGCTTCACGTTACCTATCCAATAAATAGAAATAATGATAGGGAAATGGAACCTAGTGTTGAGACACTCCGTTCTTTAAGCTCCGTCTAAATTTCGTGAATTTGACAGTTAAGCTTAGGTAGTATAGTTTATGACGCCAACACCTTTTTAAAAAAAAATTCAGGTCTTTTAGTAACTAACAAAAGCCATCTATCTATCCATATTACGATTTTCTAAGGTATTTTCTGATAAATAACTATTATAAAGGTAAACGCGATTAATCTGATTAAAATAGTTTCATTCAAAATGTGTAATAATCGTGAAAATCAAAGAATTTATTATGTATTTAACTTATTAAAACATTGCAGGAGCTATCAAAATCTGTAAATGTAGTCTCTCCACATACTGTAATTACGTCGTTGTTGCACCGAACGCTCGAAATGTCCTAACTATTCGTGGCGTGTGGCTACAACATTAAAAAGTAAACATTTGACATTATCTGTAACAGGTTGGTAATTTATAGAAGATCAATCAATTGGAAATTTTAAAATATTTATTTATTTATTTAGTGTAATTTTGTGGCGTAATCACTTTGGACATTGGACAGAAAGAATCGCCATGTTGAATGCGCAGTTTTATTATTTGTTTTTACTATGATTTATTTTTAGCTTCACAGTAGTTTTCTGGACACTCCATTCCTCGATCCCCACTCAAGGAAATGAAATATTTATTTACATTTATATTTTCATTTTTTCGTTCTGGTGTCGTGGCAAAGTGCGGCGTTGACTACCGGTACTCAACGCGCAATGCCTCCAGAACTCGGCGGAAAGTGGAAAACAGAGTGTCTTAACATTACCTTCCCTCTGCCTATCCTGCTGTGTGCAGGATACAGCGTAATTGACTTATATGTTTATTTAGAGTTTAGTGGCATACCACCTAGATGCTAACACAACGGTTGTGGGTTTGATTTCTACTTAGGGAAACGATGTATTCTCATTTTCTCGCTTTTAGTAAGTACAAAAAGCTTTTGTCAACCAAGGAACGAGGGCCTTAACACTGTGTTCCCTCTGCCTCGCTATGCGAGATACAGCGTGAAAGCTAAAGTACAACGAAATTATAATTACACCTAAAAAACAAATAAATAGCTACGTAGAAGTGAATATAAATCGCTTCCATTAGTCGCCGTCCCCTCGAGATATTATAAGCGTGTGGACGTGAACCGGCAACTTTATCCATAAATACGGCGGCCATCTTGCCGCTGTCAAACTTTGAGCGTTCAGGAATTAAGCTATTTCAGCTTTGTACACTTTGTGTTCGCTCAGTTTTTGTATATTAAGCGATTTAAAAATATAGGTTATCAGAGAATACCTACTACCTAGTGTTAAGGCACTCAGTTCTGTACTTTCCACACAATTTTCAAGACATTGCGTTTCTAGTTTTGGAACTCAACACACAATGTCTTTAGTATTCGGCAGAAAAGTGTGGAACGGAAGTGTCTTAATGAGAACGGAGTGTCTTAACACTAAGTGCCTAGGTTACAGTGTGAAGTAGTAATAAAATAATGATTTAAAAAACAATATTTTATTACTTCGTATAATTTTGGCTATTACTTATATTTTCAAAACCGAGAAAAAGAATGAGAATGGAGTGTTATAACGCTATATTTTCTCTGGTTGCCCTGCTATATGCGTTAGTTTTTAGAAGCTAAAACTATACTAAACGTGATAGCTCCATTATAAAGTCAACGATCTTAACAGACGACTGACATCACTGACGTACCCAACGTCAGTGATAACAGTGATAACGGCGTGGTAACATTTTAAATAATAATAAGACAACACTTAGACGGAATTTTAAACTATAATAACAAGTACCTAAATTTGTATTGTTATCATTATAGCGTTGGGTTTTCCCACTACGCAAGTTTTTTTAGCTTCACGCAGTATCCTACACTTAGCAAGGTAGGTTGAGGGAACCTGGGATAGGTTTCCAGTTTGGACGCTACGTCTCTATTAAGACATTTTCGGTCCCCACTTTCTGTTGAGTTCTGGAGATATTGCGTGTTGAGCAGTGAAATTCAACGCCACACTTTGCCTCGTTACCAGAGTGAGGAAATTAAAATATTACATATTTCATTGCCTCGAGTGGGTATCAAAATCACAACTTGTCGCGCTTACAGCAGCACCTCTGCGTCCCTTAAATTGCAGGAGAGATATGTAAAAGTATAGTTTAAAAACAATAAAATTAGCCCCAGGTAAGAAGTGTAAATCCATATAATGATATTTTCACATGACTATCCCATAATGTTACAAAATAATTTCATCTTAAATTCAATAGATAAGTCACAAAAACATATCGCATTATTGACAAAAGATAAACCGCGACCTAATTTAAACATGTCCAAACTCCATAGAGATAAAACGCATTAAAAAGCAAATAATTCATACTTAACTGTCAGCTGTCAGGTGTCAGAATTGACAGGTGTCAAATGATTCGGAAATTACGGTGTGATTGAGACGGGCTTACCGATAAGTGTCGACATTATTTAACTTGTTGCGTGTCATGATACCTACTTCCTTTTAAATGAATATTTGAGAGGAAAAAATATTTTATTAGACAGTTGGGTTCGAACATGTATTTTTTTAGCTTTATCCTGTATCTCGTATATGTACAGTAGGGTAGGCAGAGTCTAGTGTACTGTAGCTAAGAAATGAAAATAATTAATTCTTGTGAGGAAATCGAACCCAGAGCCGCCGTTGTGTTGATGCCAATCCATACATGAAATGCCGTTGCGTCACGACGGCCTGAAATCTTTAATTAGCTTGTACCTAATTTTATGAACGAAAAAAAAACGAGAATATTTAGATATATTGTTATTATCACATTCTTCAACTTCTCAAAATCAATTTGACCAACTTGTGATAATTGTATCATCATAAAAGTTGGTGGGCCAAGTTCATCGGGACGAAATATTTAACATTTTAATTTCCTCGCTCGGGTAACGAGGTAAAGCTCGTTGTAGAGTTCCGTCACTCAACATGCAATGCCCAGAATTCGGCAGAAAGCGGAGAACCAAATGAGGACGAAGTATCTTAATATAAGGGAGAGACAGTGGCGAAGCTAAGGTATTTGCTGCCTGGTGCAGCTAAGGACTTGATGCCCTTTAAACTGGTCAAAATAATTTCAAATTTTTGAAATCTGAAATTATACACAGTACTTAGAGTAGATATAAAATTTTTTTATAGCTTCAAAACTATAATAACTATATATAAGTTATAATTTTTACCACAATCTAATGTAGATTGTGGTAATTATTGCAAACATTTAAAAAAGGACATTACGCGCTTTTTGACTAGCCAAGTCATTAATCATATTTTCAAAATCAATAGTATCGACTAGTTCATGTTCGATTGACATGATAGCGAGGTTGTATTTTTCATTTGCATTCTCTCATTTTTTTTGTGCATTTCTTGATTCTTGATTGAAAAAAAAATTTAAGAATTGATCGTAGACTTTGATGCCCCTTTCCTTTTGATGCCCGGTGCGACTGCACCGCTCGCACCCCCCCAGCTACGCCACTGGGTAAAGATATTTCGTTTTCGCACATACCAGGTCAGTCAGGAACCTGGTGTGAACCTGAACACTGCGTTCCCCATTTTCCGCCGAATTCTGGAGGCATTGCGTGTTGAGTGGCGGTACTCAACGCCGCGCATTGCCTTGACACTAGATTGAGGAAATGAAAACATAAATTTAAATAAATATTTCATTTCCTCGAGTGGGGATCGAACCCACAACCAGTCGTGTGTTACACACGTGGCACATTTTGTGCCCCTGCGCCACAACTGGCATCAAAAAGAAATGACATTTGTCAGTAATATGTAGCTTAGGTGACAACACTATAATATGGTATCATCGAGCTGGTGTGATGGAGTAAGGATCTGAATATTGGAATTGTTCAGATATTTCTAACTTTGTAGTAGACTACATGAGTTTTGACTCATAACGTAATTTATAATAGCTCCAAGCACTTTTTAAAGCAGTTGTAGAACTTGTATAAAGCGTAATGTGTCCCCAGTGACATCGCATTTTAATTTGATCCATTTCTGACAATGTTATTTATGAGAAAAACACATAGGGGAATTGTGCTTAAGATGACATACTTTTTCTTTCAAGACAAATATTTGAAATAAATGAAGTCATGTGAGATCAGGACATTGCGAATATTATCATATATATCATAATCAACGAAACTATTGTAGTTTCAGAACAATCAAAGCAACATAAAATAAAAAAACAAACATAAATCGCACTTAGGTCGACCGGTGTAAGACGACATACCTATAGGGTAAGATGACATAGACGTCATAACCTGCGATCC
>DWQW01011452.1:0-11427 GCA_018249695.1 Heliconius erato demophoon
CACCGATTTTTATAAAAATTTAAATTCAGACTGTTAAAAATATTTTATTGAACACGTGTTTCGTGGTTTTTTTAGAATTCACTCCTAATAAGCGGGCGAAGCCGCGCGCGCCCTCTAGTATAATACATTCTTCAAGCTTCCTTCTGCATTAAAAAACGATAAATTCAAGTCACTCGGTCAGCTTAATCACTTATAATCTTTTTATTACTACATTAGAATATCTTATAAATTTATCTTTTAAATTTAATCAACGTCTCAACTATAGCATTTTGTAATAACCACAACACAAATTTAACATTGCTTCGGTTTCTTAGAACGTGATTTTGATTACAGGATATGATTAACTTAGTTTAAAATATTTTATTTATACTGTTTTATTTACAATATTCTATTGTATTTCGATCTATTTATTGTGTTATATCAATATATAACAAAATATCTATTCTATTATTATAACACTATATCTATTGAGAGTAGAGATATATTTTGCTAGAGCAGTCAACTGAAAATACTTCAGTCTTCTGAGATGAGATGGAATCCATAACTAACTCTCGAATCAGAAGGCGTCCCGCTGCACTACGATGGTCTAGAATTGTAGCATTTTTATAAAATTTATAATAATTAGGATATTATGTTGTAGGGCGAAGCTGTGGGCTTAACATTAACTTAGGGAAAGTTATCTTTAAAGTATCTTAAAATTATTTTTTACTTCTACTTTAAATTAAAATTTATGAATAGAGTTTTGTAGGCAATTAGTTGGTACATGGCACAGGCCCTCGATCAAGTGTGGCATGGGGTGATCATCGCGCAACTCTGTATGGGACAACCTCGACCAGTACCTGGAAATAAAATTGTGTCTTCTATTGAAGCATCCCTCAGAAGTGTTTCCTCATGGGATGAACCTGGTTTAATTCCTGGAAGAGATAAATTTGAGCGTTAACCACTAAGATAAACCCATTTGTTGCGTTACCAGTCTTCCAAAATACTCTTCTTAAAGTCGCACCAAGAAATCAGCACATTGGGCCTTAGCGTTTCGAGGGACTGCCAGTATCGCGATCATCTGAAAAGCAGGGCAAAGTTAACCTCAAATAAACTGGGAAGTCAATGGCAGAGCTTGTAAGTGGCAGGGTCTACCTACTGTTCTCAACTCTGGACTACCGTACCCAGTATCAGCTTGACCTATTTGATCGTACACGACGTAGAGCCGTTCGAATCGTTGGGGACCTAATGATCTGCGAAAGGCTTGACACTATGGTTTTCGTAGAGACGTCTCCTCGCTGTGCGTTCTCTATCGCATTTACCATGAAGAGTGTTCTGGTGAATTGTTTGATCTGTTACCTGCCGCCAAATTTTCTACACTACTGAGCGATTTCATAAAATCTTCCTTTCACGCGCCATGCAACTATAAAATAGCTTACCTACGGCAGTATTTCCAGGTCGATAGTACCTTGAGTACTTTCAAAAAGTGCGTCTATCCCCAACATCAGAGGCTCGCAACGCACCTGTAGCTGGCTGGAGAAGGTGATCAATTACCATCAGGAGGCTCGTTTGACTTGTCTTATTCCATAAAAAAAGTTAACATATTGTTAACACGATGAAGTAAGTAACTAGTAGTAACTAAATACAATATTTTTAAACAGTTTTCATATTAGATACTACTATAATAAATAAAATATATAGTAAGTATAATAATGTGAGCGATGAACTTTATAAAAGAATGATTATTTCAACTCATCAATTTATGCCACCGTGCCAAAATGATATGCTTAAAAAAAACATAAATATTCTGATATAAATCTCAATCACCTGCACAAGAGATAAAAACGAGAAACATTAAGTTGAATGTCAGTCGTCTAGTTGAATGTATGTAATAAACAATGGCCGAAGATCGACGAATCCAAACATTTTGTTCTTTGATCCATTAGTCACTGATTAATCAGTAGGTTTAATCTTTTTGTACGTTGCGTTTAGAGGTGTATTTACGATCTGGTCGTTAGATGTAACGTGACTTCGAGTTTACGTAAATTAGTAATATACAAGCCTAGAAACTAGTATGTACCAAATACCTACTCTTGATACAGTAACACAAATAGTAATTAGCTATTTTTTTTAATCACATAGCATCTAAAAATATAATTCAAAAATATTATAATTTTTTTATTGCATCAACTATATGGATATATAGATATTTTAGTTGATACAATAAAAAAGGCAAATTATGAGTTAAAAATAAAAAAAATATCCATAATTTTGTCATTAATTACATAATATATACCTACTATATTAAAAGTTTATCTATTCGTATTTGTTACACTTTCAATTGTGTCAACTGTTTCAGACCTAACCGTATGAAATCTTACCAGAGTACAGCAGATCTTGCTGCATATCAGACCTTATCAGTGGTACACCAAAATAAAAATATTATGAAATATAAAAAAAAATCACCTAATAGAAATCCAAGTCACCGTTCAATAAAACGCCAAATAATTCACAATTCGTGGTGGAAACACAACCTTGCACATACAAACTACAATAACAAAAAATATATATATGATCAAATAAACATTTACATTAATTCCTTGAAATGAAACAGCACAGCATATGAAAGGAGAGCAAGCAATTCATTATATTTAATAGAACAAGCACTCATACAGCCAAAGCGGACAGACCGACGTAAAAACGTAACGGTCGCTGAGACAGCTCTTGAAATACATACAGATTGACATCCCCCGATAACATTTAGCTCCCTGTCTATACTACAGACTATTAAACAAATGGACAGCGGCAAGCGAATTGACTGTTATGATAAGTCGAAGAGATTTCTACGTATGAACGTGTACGCGTTATCTGAGTTAAATCTTGATAGTTTTATATGCAATAGTGAAAGGATGACAGATTAATGAGTAACTTTGTTTACAAAAAACGAAATAAAAATACTTGTTGAGCATGTAGCTTATTTAAAATAAGTTAAGTATTATGTTTTTTTTTCAGCATGCAGCAGGGTAGGCAGAGGAACCCTAATATTAAGACACACAGCTTGCCACTCTCCGCCCAATTCTGGAGGCTTATTGAATGGCAGAACTCAACGCCACGCTCTGTCTCGACACAATAGCAAAGAGATGAAAATGTTAAAATTCATTTCCGCAATACAAAAGCAAAAGCAAAGTCGAGGCAAAGCGCGACGTTGAGTTCGGCCACTCGACACGCAATGCCTCCAGAATTTGGCGGAAACTGGTTAACGGAGTGTCTTAACACTAGGTTCCCTCTGGCTGCCTGCCTGTTGTGTGCGGGATACAACTTAAAACTTAAACTTAAAACTGGCCTCATTTTAAGTTTTAAATATTTAAACTAAATCATTTAATCATTGTGTGTTTAAACAAAAGCTTCACATATAAAAGTCATAATTTCATCATTTATATATTAAAATAAGTTTCATTGACTCAACAAATGCAAAAAGTATTAGTAGAATGTAATACTATCTTACCAAATACCACACATTTTGAGCAAAAACATTTCCAATTTCTCATAACCATATCTACATATGTGACAATTTGAATCTACAACCATTGTATTAATTCAAACACATCACAACTACATCTTAATAAGGCTTAGTTCAAATAAAAAAGCTCAATTAGCTATTTGAGTAATAAAACATAAAACATATTTCAATTTAACTGACATTAAAAGACACACAGTACACCTTTAACAAAAAGTAGTTTTAAGCGTGGATGCACCGTCTTCCGGTTATTAAGATGGCGCGGCAACCTCAATTGTCGATAACATCAGTAAAACATTGGTATTTCGAAGCTTTTGATTGCGACCAGTAGCCTTTTAAAACCAATCAAAGCTATTAATAACGATCGTTAAATATAACGGATAATGCTCGTTCAGTTCTCATGTTCTAAAATAAATTAATCATCTATTTATTTGTGATGCGTTCTTTCTATTTAAGGACTTTTAATGTTTAATGTATAAATAATCTCAGAAATAACTGATTGAAATGCAGTTTCCGTTATAGTATTTTGGCAAGCTTTACATTCAGTGTTTGTTTTATCTTTCTTTTTATTTTATAGGTAATAAAAAAGTTATATCAATTTAATATAATTAGTTGGTCAAAATTGCTACAAATAGCCCAGAAAAGGTATTGTTACGCTACAAAACGTAACATAATATAAATATTTAATTCCCGACTGCTAAGGAAGGGTTATGTTTTTCGCGCGTATCTTGTATGTATGTATTATTCTTTATTACCTCGTATCTCCAGAACCGCTGAACGGATTTACATAATTGAGGTATCGTTAGATTCGTATTAGCAGCCCAAGTGTTCTCGTTCTCGTCAGTGTCCAAGATAGGTGGTTAAATAAAAACAATCATGGCGGCTGTGGGACGCCATTGGACTTAGCGAAAAAATTAATTTTCGTTTCGAATACCACAATATGTGTCTCAATTTCAAGAGCTTACTATGAGGATTTCAAAAAGATATATCATGATTATAAAGTAGTAAAAAAGTGAAAAATAAAAAAATATTTGTAAAAACAAAAACCCCGACTGCATAAAACTAAAAAGAAAATAAACAAGTCCAATAGTTTATTAGAATTAACAGTTGGGACCTATAAGTAATTTTTCAATGAATAAAATTTTTACCAGGAACCCCGCATAATTGAAAGAGGTAACTTCATATTTAGTTTAGTTCTCTATAGTCATAGAGATATATATTTGCAATTCTATTTTTATGATAAGTAAGTTCTGAATATTATAATAGAGACCGTACTGTAATTGCTGCCTACATACCTATTTTGAGTTATGGAGTAAAAGAAACAGATTTATTTCATCATCATCAGATTTATTTCTTTCTTTCATTCTTCAGCAAAGATTCAGCATTTATGCTGTGGAGTTGCGATCTCCTCTTAGGTTATGCAGAGCTCCTCTCAGCTTAGCTGATCCAATAAGTTATGAAGAGATACACAGAATGGCAGATACTTGCGAGGATATCACAGAGAGAATAAAGAAGAACATGCTTAGCTGGTTTGGGCACGTCGAACGAATGAGTAGTGAAAGAATGGCAAAAAAGATTTGTGACGTTAAGGAAGGTAGGGGGAGACCTCGGTTGGCCTTTTAAAACAGAGTGTCAAAGATACTGGATGTAGGTCACGTAAAAAGCATGAGGACACCTCGGAGAGCATGTATGAAAAGGTTGATGACAGTGGACGAGGCGAAAAAGGTACACAGAGATCGTAGCGTTTGGTGCTCCGTTCTCCCAGACTCCCCACTAGGGATACAGCGTGAAGCTAGATTAAAAAAAATCGATTAGATTAAAAAAGTGACCATTTAAAAGCATATTAATTTTATTAATTTGTATATTATTGTATAATATTAAACTCTATACGGTTGTGGATTCGGTTCGCACTCAGGAAAAAAATATTTAACATTTTCAATTTCACACTCTGGCAACGAGACAAGCCGCGGTATTGAGTTCCGACACTCAACAGGCAATGCCTCAAGGATCCAGCAAAAAATGGGGAATGGAGTTCTTAACAATAGGTTTCCTCTGCTTACCCTGCTTTGCGGGAATCGTAATATTTATGTTAAACAAAATCGTAATCTGTTACAATTATGATAAACTATTCAATTATTTAATATATTTATTTATTTAAGATTTTAACATGATAAAACAGCTACTTATATAGATTACATAAAAATGATAGCGACTACTGAAGCTATAATAAAATAAATTATGGAGACTTCGGCTTATAGCCGGTTCAGCGTCTAATTAAGAAAGCAATTTTGCAAGTTATTTATGAGTTATAAAGAATACGGGGGCAGTACGGAGACCTTTAGCGGCCGACTCAGAGAAAATGAGACAATTATAGGTTTGAGGCTTGTACTCTTTAATTAAACCTACGTGGGTAAAATTTTAAAACTAAAAAAGTTTAAAATAATTAATTATGTTTAATAAAAAAAAAAAATTTGCTCCACGCTGTATCCCACACACAGAAGGGTAGGCAGAGGGAACCTTTGTGTTAAGACACTTCGTTCCCCACTTTCCGCCGAATTCAGTAGGCATTGCATATTGATTGCCTGAACTCAACACCGCGCTTTGCCTCGACACTGGAACAAAGAAATAAAAAAATAAATTAAAATAAATTGGTTTAATAATAAAATATAATAAACCATTTATAAGCTGAATATCAAGAATAACATCACTTATTCAATTTCTTTAATGTCAACACATCGGAGCCCTAAACTCGATGATTGCGCTGCGATCATATCTTAGTATAAAAGACAATAGATTATTATTTGAAAACAATAAAAGCTCTAATGATAGAATGGCATAGCGGGACATGATTTATTGTTTTCTGACCGCAAACAATAAAGTCGGTGTCTTTAGAAATGGTATTGACATTGGTTATGATTGAATACGTATTGGACGTAGTAACTATGTGGATATTGTTTAAGAACATTTGTATATATTTTTTGATTTATTGTGTATTTTGTATCAATAAAGCAACCATTGGGAATCCAGTAACAAATAATTTTGATATTTAACAGCGCCTGTATTAGAACTCTAAATATTTATAACGTTAATATAAAATATAATGATTTCATGATAAGGTTGGAATTATCTAATAATTACCTGTAATACCACTTCAGATATATGTATGTACTATAATAAAATACACTATGGAGGAGGAGAGCATGTTAGTTTCTCATTATATCTCGCATATAGCAGAGTAGGCAGAGGGAACCTAATGTTAACACACGCCGTTCCACAGTTTCCATTAGGTGATGAGTGGCTGAACTCAACGGCAGGCTTTTGTCTTGGTGCCAGAGAGAAGATTAAAATAAAAATATAAATTTATAATAATTCAAAATAATAAAAGGGAATCGAACCTACAACGATGGTGTTACAGCCGCACCCTAGTGCCCCTGCGCCACGACGGCCTCAATACATCCAGACAGCATACAGGAGAATGCATTCACTTCAAATTTTTATAGCAGGTTTTTCTAAATAAATACTGAGATATATAAAATCTCTTATCATCTCATAAACTAAAGTATTCGAGTAATACGTAATTCTTCAGATTTCTGTCTTAAGTTGTCTACATTCGTATGTAAATGTGGGCGTTAATTATTTTATGTACTCGTATCTTTGATACTCTAATTGTAACCATAAAAAGTGATTCTTATATCAAGAAACTTGTATAGAGTAATTTATGAAATTATCGTTTTATATAATTAGTACTACCTTTTTAAAATGTATCACTCGTCTTTTATTGAAATAACACAAAATCTTCTTGTTATCACATATTTTTATAACGAATTCGACAATTAGTGTATATTTCGGAAACAATTTTCATAGCTTAACTTTATAGAAAGTGAAAAGGGACCAATACGTGTGTATTTCTTTATTTATTGTTACTCTGTTTAAATGTTTACTGCTTAAAATTTTACATGAAATTCTGGAACACGAAATATTTAAAAAATATTTATCAGAAAGTATCCGGGCTATATATATATGTGTGCGACGTTAAGTTGGGCCTCTTAACCCATAATGTTTCCAAATCAATAGAGAAAGGAGATCAATAGAAATGGAGTTTCTTAATATAACGATTTCTGTCTACTCTATTATACGAGAAAAAGTGTACGTACAGCTGAAAAAATACAAATAAATTACTATTAATGTTCTATAAATTATTTATACTCTATATAGACAGTATATAGACAGTAGTAGTCTAGTCAGTATAAAACAAATTGTATACGATAAATAAATGGACTCATCTTCAAAATCTTGCTTTTCCTGAACTTGTAATATTCTCTGGCCAGTCGTGGCGCAGTGGCACGAGGTGTGACTGTAAAACCGACTGGTTGTGGGTTCGATCCCCACTCGTGGAGATAAAATATTTACTTAAATTTATATTTCCATTTCTTCGCTCTGGTCACGAGGTTAAGCGCGGCGTTGAGTTCTGCCACTCAACACGCAATGTCTCCAGAATTCGACAGAAAGTGGGGAACGGAGTGTCGTTAACACTAGGTTCCCTCTGCCTACCCTGCTGTGTGCGGGATACAGCGTGAAGCTGATTTAATTTGATTTAATTTTAATATTCTCTAAGTAACCATTCTCAGGCTAGTTTTTGAATAGAATCTCAATTCATCTTTACCAGATGTATATACTTGGAAATGATATGTAATTTTTCACCGGCAATCCATTTTATATCATAAATATATAACAATATATTGTTATATAGATTACGGATTACTTGGAAATGGTATTATGTATTGTTTATGATATATTTAAACTTCTACAGTAAAATATTTAAATATTTCTTAGTTAAAATCGATGAACCGATAAATTCGGCGCGTGACAGCTCGCGAGTGCATTTCGCGCCTATCTTCTACGACTACCAGAAATGATAAAAACTACCTGAATCATTCACATTGTAAACTCAACTTTATTATTATCTTTTTTTGGTTTAAATTTGCCTAACGTTAACAAAAGCTATTAAATTTATATTGCTGAATCGGCTTGGATTCGTTCGACCGTTTTTTCCAAGTTGATTCTTTTGACTACCAAAATAGCGTACCGTTTTTTGTCGACGACAATTCTGTTTTTGTGTGACGAAATGACGGGGCTACGTTCACAATAAAAAGATGCATCAAATGGTCAATGTCTCGTGCCACAAGTTCTATCACCTACTTCGAAGGCCGCACGTGTTTTTTGATGTTAAAACCATTCTTTCATCATTTACCGAAAAGTTATATTGTTAGAAAAGGAAGAAAGTAATTAAATTCCATAGATTCATGATGTGAGATCTGAATCTATTGCGTTGCTGTATGAGGATTTTAAAACAATGCCTGGTACTTGTGACTCAAATGTAGCGAGGGTCAGGGGGTAGGGGGGGATCTTATAACCAAGGACTACTGTAAGGAAACGTCGGATTTCCAAAAATGTATAATACATATACGCGACTGATCTGGTTAAAGAATTTCATTTAAAATGTACAATAATATTGTTCACAGCTCAATGTTTTATTTAACCAAGCTAACTTGTAAGCAACAAGAGTCCAGGATGGAGATGAAATTTGCATTTGCGTGCTAGCCAGTTGCCAGTCTGATTTGAATAGAACGATCAGCTCAGGGCTACCGCCTTTTTAAGCACTATTTTTATTTAGCTTGCATATGTTTCAGTTTTCACAGATTAAATTATATAATCTTTTTATATTTCAAAGTTTTATTCCACATATAGGAAAGAAAAATACTTTTTAGAAAACATAAAAATCTGAACGTAGCAGGATTCGAACTCGCGCCTCTTGGAAAGCGAAGTAAATATAAGCTTTTTATTTAATATTCAGTAAAGGTTATGAGTGTCCCTTTGTATATATAATCAATTCTATTAGAAAGTTTAAATTGGTTTTTATGTAACACTTACATTATAGTTGATTATAATCATTAATCATTTTAATTATTACCTTAAAATTGTTGTAAAAATTTAATAATATTTCAGTAATATTTCGATATGAATGAGAAGAAAAAAATCATTGAATTAATAATGTTGTTATTCTTAGATATTCTAATTTAATGAAAAAAAGTTAGTTCCTCCTCAGCCCTACGTGATGAAGCAATGGCTGACAGATACAACACAATGATTTAAAAACGAAGTAACAATTTAAACATATAGTGCATTTTACATTTCTATGCCATCTATATTGAGTGAAAACCAAGTTTTTTTTTTGATAAACAAGATTACTTAATCTTATAACTTTTTGAACGTTATTCTTCTCATGCCATTTCGTTGCGTCCTACGTTCTTGGGCCTCCTCCAAGATCTACCAGAGGGCGTTAAAACGGCTGTTTGAAGATGATGAATCACTTATCTAAAATCATAAGAAAAAAATTAGCTTAGCTTAAAAACATATTATTTTTTGTTTATTAGGATCATAATGTGAATTTAAACAAAATTAAAACACAGGTAAATAATATTACTAAATGATATTTATAGTTTACCCTTAAAATATTGTCATAGTGATTTGGTTTATAAAATTAATTAATGGATTTTTTTCAGCTTCACGTTTTATTTCGCATGTAGCAAGCAGGGTAGGCAGAGGAAGGCTAGTATTAAAGCCCTCCGCTCCCCACTTTCCACTGAATTCTGGGGATATTGCATGTTGACACCAGAGCGAAGAAATTAAATTAATTAAATATATTTCATTTCCTCAAGTGGGAATCGAACCCACAACCTGTCACATTTACAGTCACACACTTGTGCCGATTCGAAAATGAAATATAATAATAAATAAAATAAAATAATATAGAAATTTAAAATTAATATTACCACGATCAATTGCTAACAAACTCAAGAAAAGTAGAGCTACAGATAAACAAGATTTGCCGCATATTTTACCCCTGCACCTGCGGCGGACTATAATTTAGCATTAACTAGCAACAGCTGCTATCAAACACCTTTCTATTAGAAACTTTAAGGTTCTGTTACAGCAAAACGCAAAACAAAAACTCTATATTTACTATTTGTTGAAAATGGTATAATTTTAGCATTCTTATTAAGACCATTTATGGACAAAATATTAAGTTAATGTTAGTCCAAATCATTATAATCATATACGCGCTCTGGTAAAATAAAATGCAGCGTTGAGATCCGTCTTTCAACGCGTTTCGGTTGCAACGAAGTGTCTTGAAAAGTGTCAAGACACAAGACACAATATCCAAGTGGATACTCTAATTTCTTGGTCTAGTATAGTAACATGGGAAAAATATAGCTAATTTATAAAAAAACTAAAAAGCAATTAATATCATATAAAGAACACTAGTTATGGGTAAATAAATTTTAATTTCACGCTGTATTCCGCACATAGCAGAGTAGGCAGAGAGAACCTGGGAACTTAGTGTTAAAACACTCCGTGCTCATCAGACTCTCAGTTCTGGAGACATAGCCTGTTGAGTAGCGGAACTCAACTCTACGATTTGTCTAGTTACCAGAGCGAGGAAATAAAAATATTAAAGACTAGTGGCCCACTCACGGCTTCGCCCGCATACCATCTATAATCTTTTTATTATGCAGCATTTACCAACAGATTGTTTCATTTAGTCTTAATCAAGCTGTTTTCATAATTCAATAAAATATATAAAGTGCAAGGCTCCTTCGCGAGATTCGAACTTAGACTTGCGGCTGTAAACAGAGCGTTGAATTATTTTAATTTTACATTTTCTCAAAAAGCATACATCCAAATTATAGATAATATGCTTTATTAGCTTAATATGCTTTAAAAGCCAAAGCTTGTTATAATGTATATGTCACCGGACAAACCCGATTTTAGGACAAACTAGTTTGGACTAGGATGTTCTAGTTTTTCCTGACCACACTAGGATAAACTAGTTTGGCCTTATTGATTACAGGCTGAACTAGTTTGGCCTA
>DWQW01011453.1:0-11426 GCA_018249695.1 Heliconius erato demophoon
AGAGATTTCCTTAAAAAAATTGTTGTATTTGAACTAAAATTTTAGATTATTTACAACATTATATAAAGCACATGTGCTATATTTTGTGATATCAAATTATTAAATTTACAAAACACATTTTTTACATTACAAAGTTAAAAAAAAAGCTAAATTTTATCCATAAGTTGAGCTAAGTCCCGTTGAACGCGACGACTTCTTACTAGTGGATAATGGAACTGTATCTCCTTGTAATTCTGAAAGGGCACAACGAACTGCCGAAAGCATTTCAGGTGTGGATTTTCTACCACGAGGCGCATGAGGTCTGTGAGGTATTGATACACGTTCTGTTGTCGCTGTTGCGCCTGTCCAAAAACAATGGCATTATTAAGTAAGGTAAAATCTTTCCAAATTACTACGTCAGAAAACTACAACCAGAAATTTATTCTATTTTTGGAGAACGCTTCAACTTCACAAAAATATATATAATAAAATATGATATATTAATAAAGAAATTTTACCCAATAATCTTGAGGCTGATTTATTTCAATTCTAACGATAAGACAGTAGAAATAGTAGTGTTTTAAATATATACTGTTGTATCTTTCTAAATCGTTAAATCAAATTAGAGGCCAGTCGTGGCGCAGCGGCACGAGGTGTGACTGTGAAACCGACTGGTTGTGGGTTCGATCCCCACTCGAGGAGATGAAATATTTACTTAAATTTATATTTCCATTTCTTCGCTCTGGTGTCGAGGTTAAGCGCGGCGTTGAGTTCTGCCACTCAACACGCAACGCCTCCAGAATTCGGCAGAAAGTGGGGAACGGGAGTGTCTTAACACTAGGTTCCCTCTGCCTACCCTGCTGTGTGCGGGATACAGCGTGAAGCTGATTTATTTGATTTATTTTTACATACGATTAATCCTTGGTCTATCCCGGTCATCATCCTTCTCGCAGCAGCTGCAGAAGAAGCAAGGAATGCCGGGAAGCCCACAACACAGCGCTCCCCATAGCCACTTGTTCAACGTACTGCCAGCTCGTGACCAGGACGAAGGTCTATCCTGATTGTAAATGAAATCGCGGTTCATCCTACATGTGCTACATGTTGGTGTTGTCAAAATCTATGTTGTTAGCTTTTGACGTAATTTTACATGTTAAATGTCAAAAGAAAATGATTTATATTATTGTAGAGGATCAAAATGTCATTTAATATTAAACTTGAGATCTAGATACCGTTCAGAAATTTTTAGTACATTGCGTTTCTACACATAAGGCATGCAAATTGTTTTTAGTATATAAAATAATATTTAAGAATTAAAATTTGAAAGAATCATCTTACTTTGCGTTTGAATCTCGCTTATAGCATGATAGGTAAATAGAAGTTAAAGTCCTACCATTCTGTTCTCTTCTCCACTTATTGTCTGAATTGGAGTCATTGTGTGTTGTTGTGGGACTCACCGATGCGTTTTCACTTATCAGAGAGGAAAATAAAAATAATTCATTCTCTGAGTGACGCAAGAATAAGTATTTTTTACATTTTAAAAGTTCCACACTTAGGAAAGAAAAATACTTCCGGGAACTTATGGCTTAGTGGTCAGAGCGCTTGGTCGGTTTCCAGGAGGCGCGGGTTAAAGTCCCGCTATGTTCAAATTTTTATACATTTTACAAATAAGAATAAGTAATTCCTGAGTTCGTATCTACAACCATCGCATTCGCATTCGGGTAACGGTGATTAAATTGTCTATGAAAAATTACAAATGATATTCAATTGCGAAATCATTTCATAAGCTTAAATTCCGTTTAAATCCAGATGAATATTTTTTCGTAAAATTATTTACTGTACTCGGTTTATTAAAACTTGGTATCATACAAGCATTGACATTTGCATAATAATAAATTCCTATGATTCGGTAGAATGTTGATTTGCTTGTACTTAAACACATAAACATATATAAATAAAGCGCCTTACTTATGTATAGAAGCAACACAATTTAGAACATATAAAACATTAAATCTGAAAGGCGGCTCGAATTTGCATTTAGTACATTATCTTTTCTTTACCTTTTTTTTCATATAATTTCTTATTTTTTTTATAAATAAATTTGACTATTATACCACACGCTGTATCCCAAATATTTTTCATTTCTCATATCCTATTTTCAATAATGTTTTGCACGTTAAGAGGCGATACTCAACGCCATCCTATAGAGAGTGGGAATTAAATATTATCATCAAGACACTCCGTTCTCATTAAGAAACTTCCGTTATGCATTTTCAAACGTATGGCGTGTTGCATTACCGCAGCGAGGATGTGGAAATATATATTTTGTTTCCTCGAGGGGAAGTCGAACATATAACCTGTCGCGTTTGCAGTCACACGCTTGTGCCTCTGTGCCATTATTGGCCTCCTAAGTATCTACATGGGCGTATCTAGAGACATTTCCTAGAGGGCCTGGACTTTAGTTTTGATCTAGTCGTATAAAGGCTTTATTTATTTTTCAATGTAAATTTTATGTTAGTGGCCTTTTGTAAGGTGGGCACAAGAGTGGAGTGGACACGATCCACCTGGTCGCCTCTATTCCTACGCCCATAAGTATCTAGTATATATTTCATAATATATGTACATACGCGATTAATCCTGTTAAAGTCGTTTCATTTAAAATGTGTAAACACTCAACAAATAACGACCACTTATATTAAACATATTAAAAATCACAAAAATCTAAGATCTCAGTATTGCAGTACATTTACCTGCGCTACTTTCTAGTAAATCGTGATCTTGGAGACTTCTTATCGCTGTTTTGTGTGTCAGTCAGTATTACACGCGCTCTTGCATTTTGTACTCGCGATGACAAATAAAAAATATTAGAATTATAAAAAGATATTAGATAAATTTAATATTTCATCTTCTTCATCCTTATTAAACTTCTTCATCACTACATCTTCTTCTACTGTTAGTGAAAATATTCATAGTAATATTAAAGTTAATTGTGAAAGTTTATAAATCATCAAAATATACGTGAGTATTCATTCTTTTATTAAAACAAGATATTTTCTTGTATAAAACAAATCATTTTAATGTTTTAAATTAATGATAAATGATATTACAGAATAATAAACATTTTTTTTTCGTTTTCTATTCATGGCTTAGTCAAGGGGAGACTACGACATAATGTGCCTAGTATTTAAGTACGTGCATAGTATTTTTTATAATGAATTAGAGTATCTACCTGTTTATCTTACGACTATACAGTTCAGTCATATATATTGTATTAAATAGGTTGTTTAATTGAATTTAATAAAAAAATAAGATTATCTATTATTAAAAACAATAATACAATTTTAATATGATTTTATATCTTATACTTGGGTCAAAACATTTTTCTTCAGATGAATATTTTAATTGAATTTTTTATTAACTAAATTACGTGACCATTTGTATTTAACATGTTTATTATTCTTATTCATAGATTTTGACGTTTTTGCCAGTGACCTTACCAGCTACTATAAATGAAAATGTATTCCTTTAACTCTAAAATACTAATAAACGTATTTGATCATTATAAATCCCAGTACTCAATTTGCTTATAAATTGATAGATTTGTTCTGAATAAAATCGAAACGGATCGGATCGTGCTCGAAACGTGTAAAATATATAAGAAAAATTGTTTATGGTTGCATTAAATAACGTAATATAATAAAAAAATAATGTGTTTTTTTATGTTTGTTGTTTTTCATACTAATCTTAGAAACAGCTTAGGCTATTTAATTCTAGTTTTCACTATTGTATTTTGACCAGCTTTGACATTTGGTGGTTGTTTAATTGCAATTCGTTTATAATAAAAAAAAATGATACCATTTCAAAGAAAGTCGTTCGACAAAATTGCTATGAATAAGAATTTTACGGAATTGTCTGAAATTTTATTTTTCACAATACTCTCGTGTCGAGGACAAGCCGCCGTTGAGTTCTGCCACTCAACACGCAATGCCTCCAGGATTCGGCAGAAAGTGAGGAACGGAGTGTCTTAACACTAGGTTCCCTCCCAATTCATTCAAATGATGATAACTTTTTTTAATGAACCGATTTTGATGAACCAAACTTTAGTAGTTAAGTTGAGTTAAAACAAAGCAATTGGTGAAACTTTTAAGTAAATCGGTTCAGTACTTTCAGAGAAAAATGTGGACATACATATCGACAGACAGACAGACAAGAAATTAAAAAACATTTTTGCTTTCTATTATTCTTTTTAAGTGTCCCTCTATCCATTTCAGTCAAAATTACTAAATGTACAGATAAAATATTTTTACTGTCTTATTATATAATAGAGATCATTCAAGGATAAAAATAGTGTTTTAGTAAATACTGACAAAGATAATTACAAGGGCAACACTATAGGACCTTGTTCTTTTTATATAATCTGTCCAACTTTAGTGAGGTCGGGTAACTTTAGGAAGGTTAACCGATATCGTCGATACCTTTCTATTTACTGTTGATTTTTTTCTATATTTTTTAGATATATGTCTAGAAACATATATATTATTTGGGTATGCAGTTTTCATTTATTTACAGTGAATTGTCTTCTTATATACATGAATCAAATCAGCTGTATCCCGCACACTACAGGGTAGGCAGAGGGAACCTAATGTTAAGACATTCCATTCCCCACTTTTCACTGAAATCTGGAGGCATTGCGAATTGAGTGGCGGAACTCAACGCCGCTCTTTGTCTCAACACCAGAGCGAAGAAATGAAAATATACATTTAAATAAATGTTTAATTTCCTTAAGTGGGGATCGAACCCACAACCAGTCGGTTTTGCAGTCACACTTTGTGCCTCTGCGCCACGACTGGCCTCTTATATACATAATAAACAATAATAACAAAAAAAAACAACATACATCTTGACTCATCTTATGCAGTCAAGCATATCCTTTGCTAGGATGTTGTCTTATCTGAGCTTATCGTATTCAGTCAAGATAAAAGAATTACCGATAAATATAAATCCCTATTTAATTTATTATATTACATACTACATAACATAATATTGCTTCACGCTCCAAGAATCAAATGTTGATTAAAATAATTTTCGAAGAAATGAAAATATACATTTAAATAAATATTTCTTCGGGTGGGGATCGAACCCACGGACTCTGACAGTATTATTTTTTTATATATTTTACGAGCACCTACTTAGTACATTTTGTACAGCTAATTAACAATAATAACAGCGAAGAGTACCTTACTTAATATCGATAAGTTACTTAGTTCAATTCCTGAATAAATAAATTTATAGGGTACAGTATGCAATAGGGGTCGCAATATCGGACCATTCAAGCAAAACCGGGATTTTCGATATCGACTTCAGAAAAATCCCGGGATCCCGGATTTTTCGATATTTTCGATATTTTAGTTTTTTGTACCAAATTTAGTAATTTTTCAAGCCTCTTCTTATTTTTAGAGTTAAGTTAGGGGGATATTTTTAGGGAAGTAGTAAATTAAATTATATTTACTAAATAAAACAATTTTTAATTATAAAAAAATATACAATAATTTGCTACGAAAAATATCTTATAGGCTTATTATTTAACAACATATATTTTGCAGCGTTTTTGCAGCGATGGGCGGAATTTTACAAGGAAATGTATGAATGTGATGACGCCTCAGTCTCAAGTAGCAGCGAAACGCTGAGTCTTAATGTAGCTGATGGCGAAATCAGTGTAAAAGAAGTTGCGAGTGCAATACTAAGTCTGAAATGTGGTAAGTCAGCGGGAGCCGATGGAGTTACTGCCGAGATGATCAAATATAGTGGGCCACGCGTCTTGGACTTGTTCTGGTTTTTGTGCAATTTGTGCTGGGAATCAGGGGAGGTCCCAGACGATTGGCGAGATGCGGTCATCGTGCCTTTGTATAAAGGCAAAGGTTCACAGATAAACTGCGCAAGCCATAGGGCTATCAGATTAGCTTAGATAGTAAAGTTTTAGCGAGAAGAATGCAAGAGAGATCTGAAAGGCTGTTGTGGTAGCCCAAGGAGACTTTAGACCTGGAAGAGGGTGTATGGATCAGATCTTTTCCCTATGCATGATCACGGAAAAATTTTTGGCCGTTAACCAAAAAGTTTTCTGTGCTTTTGTGGAGTTGGAAAAGGTGTTTGACAGAGCGAGATTATGGGAGATACTACTCCGGTACAATGTGAGCGGACCTTTGTTGCAGGCTATAAAGTCTCTTTACAGAGATTACCCAGCCTGCGTGCGAGTAGGAGCTGGCATGTCGCCCTGGTTTGACATCCGATCGGGTGTTAAACGAGGTTGCGCCATGTCAGCGTGGTTGTTCAATTTGTATTTGGATAGCTGTCTCCAAGAAGTGAAACAAAGTGATATGAGAGTGATAGTGGTGACCTGAATGTGATTTGCCTGCTGTACGCAGATGATGCAGTGCTTATTGCATAATCGGAATGCGAGTTGCAGGCATTGGTCACCACTCTGAAAGAAGGGTGTGAATATAATGGTCTAAGCCTAAATGCGAATAAAACAAAGGTTCTGATTTTTGAAAGAGATGAAGAAAGGACGGGATGCAAGATCAGTGTAAATGGAAAGATATTAGAACAAGTGAATGAAGTGGTATATTTGGGAAGTATGTTCAGTAAAGATGAAAGATGCGAGATGGATGTGGAAAGGCGTATTGCTGCCGGTAACAAGGTTAACGGAGAAGGCTCCGTTGCAACTAAGGAGTTGTATTGATGAGATGGCGAAACGTCAGTCCGCAATGAAGAGGTACACAGAATGGCAGGTACTAGCGAGGATGTCACGGTGTGATTGAAGAAGAACGTGCTAAGCTGGTTTGGGCACGACGAACGAATGAGTGATGAAAGAATGGCAAAAGAGATTTATGATGGAAAAGTGAGCGGTAAAAGGGGTAGGAGGAGATCTCGGTTGACCTTCGAAAACAGTATCAAAGATACTGGAGGAAGGTCACGTAAAAAGCATGAGGACCCCCCGGAGGGCATGTACAAAGAGATTCATGACAATGGACGAGGCGAAAGAGGTATGTAGAGACCGTAGCATTTGGCGGTCCGTTCTGACTACCCCGCTAGGGATAAAGCGTGAAGTTAGTTATAACATATATATCATATTAATCAATATTAACGAAAAACAATAAGGACACCTGAAACATTTACGGGCTAGAAAAGCGTGCAACAACAACGTGCAACAAAAACGCGCAACAACGACGCCCAATCAGAAAATACGGTATTCGTACATTCGTTGGTCGGGCAAACTCGGTTAATATCGTAAAATTCCGAATTTTGAGGAAAACTCATCGCTTACTTTTGCCGATGTATGTTATGTACCATTGTATATCTTAAATAAGCCTGAATTTAATAGCAGGCATGTTTTAATTCGAATAACTAACTTTTAACTTTCTAAAATCCGAAAATATCGAAAATCCCGGTTTCTTGTAAAATTAAAACCGGGATTTTACAGACCTATATTTGGTCCGATATCCCGGGATTTTTGAATCCCGGGATCCCGGGTTGCGACCCCTAGTATGCAATAAAGAAAAACAGTATTTCTACAGTATAGTAAAGTTTATTTATAAAATATATCTATAAACAGAGACCCTAAGGCTATGGTAATATTGATTAAAATTCAAAACTCATGCGTACATTGATAGTGAACTTTCAAAGTAAAATAAATAGATCAAGGCATACTACTAAGATAAGTTTTCACAATTTAAGATTTATTACAAGTATAACATTGCATTGAAATACACACGTTACACCTAATGAAGACGCTTGCCTTGGTACTTGAAGATTAGTGCATAGACAGTACATTTGAGGCCATTGTAGAAGCACGAGCTCAAGGGTGTGAATGCAACGCGGCAGTTGTGGGTTCAATCCTCACTCGACAGAATGAATTATTATTTCTTAATATTTTTCGTTCTTCTTGATCCTCTTAAAATATTCTGTATCCTGCATACAGCGTGCAGCTGATTTGATTTTTTTTCTACAGTACATTTGGCGATCTATGATTCGTTTCTATTTATTTTTTTATTTTAGATTTACACAGAGGGAAGTTAGACCTAGTTATGAATAAATCCGATAAAACAAATCATTATACTTTTTCATAAACAGGAAAATGAAATCTGTTGTGTATTATCATAACAAAACCCAACTGGTATCAGTTATGTAAAAAGAATGACTTTTTTAAAAACACAATGAAAGAAATTCGTTGATATTTCCATAGTTAAGATATTACTTACTCCAGGATAGAATTATTTTTATAGTACGCACGGACGATATTTTTATATGATGTGACGGTATTACAGATGTGGACAAAGCTGTAATGGAAACATTAAAAGCAAAAAAAAAATTCTATATAAGCTACGAACCAATGTCGTTTATCCAAAATTAGTCCAGTAAATGAAAATAATAAATAATAATAATATTTTTTATAATTCGAGTGTGTCCAATGATGGCCTTTCCTTAAGGATAAATAATAAACTTGTTTTGTAAAAAGCTTAAACAACGTTTCTTTTATTGTTTAAATCAATCAATTTTCAACTTTTGTTTAAGCGATTTGTATAAGTTTGCGTTTTAATATACTAAACTAAAAGAATGAAATCTTGATTTTACGTTAAGAGAAGTGTGTAAAATACATCACACTCTTCGCACTTTACGCTTCTAAAATCTAAATTTAATCCTATCGATAGTAATTAGGACTTTAGAAGCGTTTTTTAATATTAATGTTAACTTTAACTTTAACGTTATTGTTAACGTTTTTACTAATTCATTTAAAATTACATGCTACCACATTATTGGAACCACATGCATTGATAGCACATTTTAAGGAATGGGAACCTAAAAACTATGGGTTCTCAATTTTTCACTCATTGGATATAGAGTCCTACCGCGCTTAATCTTACAAAACTGTAGAAACGAAAATAGTTTAAAAAGAATCACTCTCTCGAATGAAAATCGAACATAAGTAGATGTAAACAATGAAATATTGCCCTATTGCACAATAACAGCCTCAAATGACGACATATTACTTTTGCTATTTACGCATACATGCACAGTGATGTGATGCGATATAAAAAGTAAATCAAACGAGTTTTAATTTTTCTTGCTTTGCTTGCTTCATAGTTATATTGGCTATGGTCTGTGGCCACTTGTTTTTGCTTGTTATTTTTTTGTTTTTAAAGACCATCATCAACGAATATTCGCGGTGAAAGACCTGAGTATCGTATATATATGTACCTATGTACTAACTTAATATTCTGGATGCTTGTTTATTTTTTATATAATAACTCTTATATTTTCGCTTTCACGTATATATTTATTTATTTTGATAGGATTCATGCTTCTTATATAATTTTTTTTCTATTACTACTTAATATTGCATGTTGAAATTAAGATAAGTCAATATATGACCACACGGAGAATCTTCTATATTTAAACATTTGTACCTCTAAATTATGTAAAACTGCCATCATTGCTGTAATATTTTTAACATTTTCATTCTCTTCGTTTGTTATATTAAAAATATATTTATCAACAAAAGACATCTTTTCTTAAGTGAGTTTTATGGGTAAATCCCAGATTTAAAATAAAAAATAAATCAAGGAAAAGTCTTTAATATTTATATATGCTTAGGTATAAGAGTAAATGTCGTTTGGTTACCCGTTTATGTGAGAAAGACGAAAATAAACAGTATTTCTATAAAGTTAATAAAATAACATTAATAGATATACAAATAATCTCTTTCTCCTCTTCTTCTTCTTCGACTATACTGAACTTGTGTAGTATACTTACAAGATTAGTATCAAATAAAAAACCCGAAAGTAAAATAAATATATAAATAAATATGAAGTTAAATAAATATTAAAATATATTTGATTTCTGTGCGGAAAAAAATAAATTTTACCATTAAATGTGTGTGTCAAAATCACCTTCACCAAACGCCAGATAATCGCGCACTAAATTACCTACATTTTTGCATAAAGGTAAAACTATGAACCTCCTTTTCTTTAAGTTGGTTAAAAATCACGATACCATTATTTATAGTCAACGTAAATAGAATTGTTGGCTACAATCGTGTATTATAAACATATTTTTTATTTACAATTAATGTCTTATAACTCTACAAAGTCAAACTTAGAACGATATACTCTATATTTGTTTAATTAGTATATTTATCAACTATTTACGTTAAGATTATCCAAACAAAAACAACATAAATATGGAATAAGAGCCAAGTTAAATGATAAGTAGTGCGTCGTTCTCGTCTTCACTAACAAATGAATGGGAAATCTATATGGGTGCTGAGTTGTGTGATCACTCGGGATAAAATTCAAGTTTCTAGGTAATTAAATTTTTAATGTGTGAACAAGTCACCCATAAAAATGCAAGTTTTTAAATTGTAACATATCAATGACCGTTATGTAAAAAAATAGTTGAAATTTTATATAGATAACAAGCTAGGGGATATATAACAAATGTGCTATGTTACGCGTTTCCAGCTTTTTAACTTGGCTGGACACTCTGGCGCGTGCCTTCATTTTATCTCCATATTATTTACTAATAATGGGACAGGTATCCGCAAGTAGGTAGATATTTATGTCAGATTTTCCATAAAGTTATCTTAAAGCTATTTATTTTATCGAAGATGTTGGTGCAAACTATTTATTGTAATTTCTAAGGTTGTGCTTACGAATGCCATTTAAGAAATATTTTTATTTTTGTAATATGATAAATAAAAGGCTGTATAGTTGCTGTCATTAGGCATGGCACAAACGGAATATAAATAATAATAAATAGAATGTTTGTAAATTCGGGTCTCACTCGAGGTAATGAATTATTTAATTTTATTCGCTATGGTAACGAGACAAAGCACGGCGTTGAATTTCGCTACTCAACACGCAATCGTGATCTTCTAAATTGTTTATTATAATTATTATTTCTCCGAGCTTTCAAAAGATCTCACTGGCTGCGGATTCGTCGTTCGTCTTCTCCGTTCGTCTTTTTCGTTCGTCCGGACAGTGAAAAAATTAAATTTAATATATAGAGATTATGTCTAAAATAATAAAATTTTCATATACATCACTATATATAACTTTGCCTTTTACCAAGTAGCTCAGCTAAACCGGTCTTCCAGCCATCATAAAAAGATCCCTTTCCTTCTCTGTCTACTTGTTAAAATCTTAAGATAAATCTCTTGAAGTGGATCAAAATAGATCATTTTATAATGGCCAGATATATTTACATGCAATATATTGAGTGCGGCAAGTGGCTTACAAAGAGATACTTGCAGGCTCTACAATCTTAGTATAACGAAGCTGGAAACTTTTGACGTATAATATTATAAAATTAAGAAGTATGTAGAGTATCGAGGCTTTAGACCATTATAGACAATTTTTTATCTTGTAGCATTATATTTGCATTAGTTGAGACTCACG
>DWQW01011454.1:0-11426 GCA_018249695.1 Heliconius erato demophoon
ATAAATGAGCATTGTTATAGTAAAGAGTCTCGCTTTAAAAGGCGGCTTCTCTTGGCTTCGAGGTGAGAGTCTTAGTGGAGTGCCTGGTTCGAGTGTAACCCCATTTATTATACAAAGTTATTTTATCTTATTTATCGAAGCCGTGTAGGTGTTAGATATCTAAAAGATAGATAGAAGAATGTTTATAGTCTGATTTTTTTATTAAATTTTTTACAATCTTATAGATATTTAAAATTTTTACCTAATATTTTTTCTTAAATTTTACCTTTTAAGAAATCCTTATTTAATTACTCTGATGACACGATGTTCGTGATTCGTCCATAGGCATGATGTTTTTATTATAGTTTTCTTTCGTAGCTTCGAAATTAACACAATACATGTACCTACTTAATTTTTTTCCTACTCTAGTATGGATTTAAAATTAATACTTAAATATTTTCACCCTTAAGAAATCTATTAATATGCTGTTTAAAATTTCAATTTACTTTTTTTATAAAAAAAATAATAAAGTAGCTTATAGTCTTTAGTGAAATTGTCTCTTATTTATCAAGTGAGTTTGCTGTTTTATATTAGTGACCTAGTAACAATATTCTTTTAAATAGGCTTAAAATATTTTTTAATATTTTTATTAGGGCAAGTCGTGGCGCAGCGGCACGAAGTGTGACTGTAAAACCGACTGGTTGTGGGTTCGATCCCCACTCGAGGAGATGAAATATTTACTTAAATTGATATTTCTATTTCTTGGCTCTGGTGTCGCGGCTAAGCGCGGCGTTGAGTCTGCCACTCAACACGTAGAGCCTCCAGAATTCGGCAGAAAGTGCGGAACGGAGTGTCTTAATACTAGGTTCCCTCTGCCTACCCTGCTGTGTGCGGGATACAGCGTGAAGCAGATTTAATTTTTTTTAAATATTTTTTATAACTTTGTAAATTATAATTTTTGTATAATCTTCTTATAAAATAATACTTTCCAGGTCTCGAGCGTTACAGCGATGTTCGTAGCACACGCCCCAGCGAGGCGCGCCCGCGCACTGCGCTAAACGAATTTGACGTCCGCTTTACTTTATAATAGATTTGGGCGATTCAACGATCATACGAAACGAAATACTAATGAAATATTCGATTTATTAATATACGAACATTTGATACTAATATTCAGTAAAATATTAAAATAATGGTGTCCACGTATTGTAGAAACTATGTTTTCAAAATTACTTTATTGATAATTTTAACATTTTTTTAAAGTGTAAATCCACACTTAGAAAAGAAAAATACTTATTTAGAAAACGTATAAAAATTTCAATATAGAATCGAACCACTCCAGGAGGCGCGGGTTCGATTTCCGCTACCTTCAAATTTTTATACGTTTTCTAAATAAGTACTTTATAGATTTTTTTTCTTTTGGTTTCATCTATAATTGGCTGTTGATTTTATAAATTATTGTAGCTTTTATATATATAAGTAAATGTATTATATATAATTACAACATTTTAGTGTATATTAGTAGGTAATTAATAACTGAAGGCTGTGGTACAATGTATATTTTCAGTATCGAATGATTCATTCGTTTTGTAAGCAATCGCCCACAGTGTTAACATCCCACTGAGTCCCGATACGATGCTGTGTTCAGAGTAAACTAAGCGTACCTTCTATAATAATTATAGCCTATTAGAAATCGATTATACTTTCAGCAGCCGAAGGTCGGCATTTTCTAAAAGTTATTTAACGTGAAATGTTCCCGAGATATTCTAATTTGATAGGCAAATGTAATTATTTACGTAAAGTTGTTATTTTGGGCAGTAGGTATGTAAATGCCTTACCTTCGGCTTTGTTAAATTTCTATACGAACGAGATCGATGAACTCTTGTATTAGGGTCGCAATAATGTGATTGAAAATACATCGAAACATTCTTAATGAAAAGCTGTTATAAGAATTCAAAGCTTTCAAATTATAAGTCGATCACAGTTAATAATCTGTTGTTGCATAATTTTGTACCAGATCTAAAAAAAATACTTAAAACAAAATATTACATTTACAAAACCTTGAACATGCCAAAGAATTATGTTTATTACACATAATTATTTCTAATCTTGGAACATGTAGAAACTATGACCAAAATACCATTGATATAAAACCATGTTAAATGATATTTTTAAGACACAAATCTATAAAATAGGAGAATAAATAATATATTTACCTATGTATATTTTGTCACTAAAAATATTGTACGTCTGAATTAAAATTGATGAAGGTAAATAAATAAATAAACGTACGGTATTCTACGTTACTTACTGTACTGTAGCTTCATGCTGTATCCCGAACATAGCAGGATAGGTAGAGGGAACCTAGTGTTAAGACACTCCGTTCCCATTAAAACATTTCCCTTCCCTACTTTCTATTCGAATTCTAGAGGCATTGCGTATTGAGTGGTGGAAATGAGAACAGAGCGAGGAAATTATAATATTAAATATTTTATTTGCACGAGTGGGAATCGAACCCACGCCCTGTCATGAATACTAGCCGCACGATTATGCACACTACGACTGGCCTCAATGTTACTTACGCTAAAACATAAAAGGTCTTAACGTAAGCCTATTCTAAATATTTATTGAGGTATAGGTAAACCTATAGATATATGTAGTGTTACTAAGTGAGGAACGGAATATCTTAAAACTAAGTTAGCTCTGCCTATCCTACTTTATGCGACAAAGCAGGGAGATGGAAAATATTATTATGCAGATCAATTGGTGTAAGTGATCATTATACCTTTGTATAATATGTATTTTATGCTCAAAAAATCTAACATAACCTATACGCTTAAAGCTTTTTTGTGCAATTGTGATGCACCGTATCATTAAAAAGGGCATTCTTTATAATGTCCGGACATGACCAAAAATATTTGGTATAAAATAATAGTTATGTAAAAAAAATATATAAATTATTTAATAATTTATTATTGTAAAAAAGACGAAGACGAGCTTGACGTATGCATATTTGGTATTATGTGCCCCGACAATTTAATTAATTGAATAGTTATTATCAAATTGCCATTCTCATTATCTCATTATTTACATATAATGCCCGGTCATTATGAAAAATAACCCATTATCCACTCGGTCCATAATATATAGTAGACCGAGAGGCGAATTGGATCATTTTTTTTTGAGAATATGAAAGTACGTAGTAAGTAACTATAGAATACTATATGGAAGTTTTATTAGTGAAATACAAATCATTAATAATCTAGCTACGTATAAAACTTTAAATTATTCATAAATTCTCCAAAATAATTACATGAAACCCACAAGACAAAAATATCCAAATCGCCCACATTTTCGTGGCACCATTTTTCGCATTTATGTCAATCATAAGGAACCAATCTTGACCAACCGTTCCAATTTCTCTATTGAATTTGTGCTTAGTATATTGACGTTCTGCGAATTCCAATGCATATAAGTCACTTTTGTTGTAATTCCGAAGACACGACTCGCTAAGTACAGTAAACCTTGTGCTTAAATCTCGGGTTGTGCTCTTGTGCTCAATCATTAGATGAGACACTTCTGTGCTCTCATCTAATGATGGCGGCCCCCCAAGTGTTTTAATGAAACCCCTGGAAATAGTGAATCTTTGTAAGATTTTGTGTATGGGGAGCTCGACGTAGGGTCATTTTTTTTTCAAGACTATTTGTGGCATCTTTAATTTTTTCTTGGTACCACTGTCCCGCATTTGTCTTTCTTTTGTACGTACCGTCTACCTACAAAGAAATAAAAAATGTATATTAAACTTAAATATTGTATAATATCACGTGTTATTTCATAATACATTTTAAAAATGTTCTTCACTTCACCCCCGATGGTATGATCCGATTAACCCCACATTAAAGATTTTAAATAAATATTTTGCGCTTTTACCTATATCACATTATTGTTAGAAACTTAAATATTTTCCAAAATAAGCCCAATCAATATAAAATATATAACTCAAAGTTTTAACATAAGTTCTTAGTCCCTTATAACCTTAGATGAATGCCAAGAATTTAACATACCCAATTACCTGAATCGCTGTCGAGCAGCACTGACACAGATCAAAATAAAAAAAAAAACGAGTGACAAGGGTGGAAGAGGGGAAAGTAAAACGCTATACGTTTTTATTATTTGGCCCACGTTATTTAAAATATCAAAGAAAATCTTATATTGATCCGTTTCGCCTCAGTCTACTCTATATAATGAAAAGTTGGAACTTTGAGTCTATTTTATTATAATATTTGCAAAACTGCGCATTAGTTATTACAAATCTATATTATATACTAGTGTAGGTACACAATAATTCTAAATTAATTTATACTGTAAAGATTTCTGTGAAAAATTGACGGTTGTATATTGCGTCTGGCTGGTTCAGACTAAAGGTGTTAATGCTGTGCTCTTAAAATCTTATTCCTAATATAAGTATGTACATATTACCTATCTCTCTTTACTACTAGCGCTAAGCTTCTTTCTCTCTTTTAAATATCTTCTAAAATTAAACACTATACACATAGACAAAAAGTAGCCTTTTTAAATCTTCTCTAATATACCTAAATACCAAATTTGTAACTTTCTAAAATATTAGGTTTTATAATATTATTTTAAGTAGTATTATATTTTTATTTATTATATAATTTTAAATTTTTTGCTCATAATTTTTATGAATTTTTATTCATGTTTATAATGTAAAGTTATAGAGCGAAGCAACACTAACGCTTAACTGTAAACTCACATTCTTTGTCCGAGGTCGGAATTAAAACGGCCAAGTGTAATTAGTCTGGCTGAGTATAATTTTATATATCACTCGCGGCTTTGCCAGCCGCGAGTGGGCACATACGATTTATAATTCTTTATTATGCTGCATTTGCCATAAGATAATCTATATAGTTATATACACATGACTGCTTGCGAGGACGAAATCGGCTGCAAGGGCGCCACCCGCGGGACTCTAGCCTAAGCTTGCGGCCGAAACAGTGCGTTGAATTATTTTAGTTTACATTTTCTCGACAAATATGCGCCCAAATTATATACTATATAAAAACCGAAGATTATCTTCATTAAATTTCTTTGATGATGAAATAACGTTCGCTCGTAAGTTTCAATAACATGCGAAATAAAAATCAATGAAATATCTCCTTACAATTTTCAATTATTTTTTGGCACAAAATGCCTTATTGTCACTTATTTATAAGAGATAGATAGATATGTCGCGGACTTTTGCCATACACCCACCGTACGGACATATAATTCACTGTTTTTGCAGCGCACGCGTTTAAAGCAATTCCATTGCGTTTCTTATTATTGTTATTCAAGATTAACTAAGACTATCGTAATATACCGTAATAATAGACCGTAGCATTATATAGCCTATAGCACTTCTGAAGAATGCAGCTTTCATACAAAATAAAAAGAAAGTAAATCATACCAGTAGATCCAGAGATCTTAGCGTTTAAACAAACAAACAAACTCTTCTGCCTTATTATATTACTATAGATATATAAATTCATCTAATTACACTCGCCCGTTTTAATTCCAGTAATATAATATTAATTTCGTATTTCGGCCCCAGCTAAACTAATGTTCTCTTGCATCTACGTTTCACCTACGTATGTTCTGGAATAATACTCAGAAATCATCAAAATCAAAAGGAGGCAGATACATGCCTATCAAGATTTATAAAAAAAAATGCCTTGAATTTCGCGGTAAATAGATATATTTTTTAATTATTATTTGGAATTATATTGAATATATGTTACATTATTTGTGATACAAAATTTTCTAATCGAGTAATATCATGAAAAAATCAGATATTATATTTAAATAGGTGTAGGTACTCGCTTCGCTCAAAATGCTTCTGATTATCGTACGCAGGGCATTCCCCTGCGATCGCTCACCCTCCACGAGCGTCCATCAAAGCGCGTACTTTTTCTTCAGGGTCGAGCTACTCTCGCCCCTCCCCGCCCGGTGACGCTGTCACGGCCAGATCCGTTTAACAGCAATAAAGTCCATTCGAAATAAAAAGCGCTCAAAATGAGACACTCCGAGGCCTCCGTGAAGGACGGTGTTCGCGATCCTAAGTACACATTTCAAATATTTTAAACAGGTTGTGCTAATTTCAATGAACCAATTATAACACGATTTTTGTATTTTATCTTCTGTGCTCAAAAGGTAAAATAATACAATTAATTTTTGTTTTCTTTAATCCTAAGATTATGCACTTTTTTAGTAAATAACTACGAATACTCTACATCTCCTAGTGATTAACAAATAAGTTGTGAATTTTTGCATATCTCTTCTCTCTTTAGGGCTTAGCCATTTAGACATTGTGATTTAGATGCCTTTATGACGCGCGGTGGCGACGTAGTGTAACTAGAAATATTTCATTTTATGAAACGGCCACTCTTGGTTCTTTATAGCGAGATTTTAACTAAGTATCTATATATTTCACGTCATGAACAATTAAAACGATGCAAAGTTAATTATTGATATTATTATTTAATTATGTTCACATAAACTGTTTTTTAATTTGTAGTAGACATCATATTAGATATCTACGTTTGTATTAGATGTACATAATTTTTTTTTTGAATTTGAGAAATGTTCAACTTCTTTACAAAATATTATTTTTAAGTTATTTGATTTATATTTATATCAGAAGTGACAATATTTTTTTAAATATTTAAGAGCACTATTTTTGCCCGTTTAGAGATTATACAACTAAGTACCCGCTATAAGGCCGGGGTTGTTACATATTTTGTTTCTGTTAAAACAGCAATAGTTGATATATTATAAAAAAAAAATTAATAGGTACTTAAAAAGTAAAAAATCTTTTAAGTCGAAATAATGTTAAAGAATAAAATGATGAAGTATGTTATATCGTCATTTATGGCATGGAAGCAATAATAAGTACCTATTCGGAAAAAAGAATAAATTGTACCTGTATATATTTTTAATAAAATATTTTAATATTATTCTGTTTTTATTTAACCTGAGTATCCTTGGAACGAATTAATTATACTACGAGCTACGAGTAGCGATTCATAACTAATGCTCTTTCTGTTTTACTATCAAACATTTATCGAAATAGTAGATACCCATTATTCAGGCCAGTCGTGGCGCAGTGGCACAAAATGTGACTGTAAAACCGACTGGTTGTGGGTTCGATCACCACTCGAAGAGATGAAATATTTGCTTAAATTTATATTTTCATTTCTTCGCTCTGGTGTCGAGAAAAAGCGCGGCCTTCTGCCACTCGACACGCAATGCCTCCAGAATCCTGCAGAAAGTGGGGAACTGAGTGACTTGACACTAGGTTCCCTCTGCCTACCCTGCTGTGTAAAAAACAGCGTGAAGCTGATTTTCTTTTCTTCTTTTTTTATTTAAGTATCACTATGTTATTCAAATAAAACAACATTTTATTTCAATGTTATTATGTATTTATAATCTTAAAAACTGGAGCTAAAACATTTCAATTTATATATCTAACATTAATTTGTTTATATCCTCTTTCAACAATGTTCTGGTCTATTTCTTTTTTTACTATTTTGTTATAAAAATAATTTTATTTAAAATTTGAAAGTAAACAAATGAATAAATTCTTAATTTCTAAAAATTTTTGGTTTTTATGCAAAAATGTTATATTAACTGTCGAATAAGCTCCCTTATGGTGTTACAGTCAAGGGTGGTAATTGACAATTATACAATGGCTTTAAAGGACCTACAATAGGTATAAATGCTCTACATACGTTTTCTACTTCAACTTAATTTCTATACACAAAACAAAACAATAGTAACACTACAAAGCAACATATTCCTCGTAATAAACAACAAATAAAAACTATTTACATATTAGTATATTTTTCTTTTGATAAAACATTTTTTTTTATTTTATAATATACATAGGTACATTAGACACTTATTTTAATTGCATTTATAATTAGAAAAAAATATAGTGATTTATAGAAAATAAAGGCATACAAATTTATTAAAAAATCATGCCTGAAATTGCACGCTTCTCGTTTTAGAAAATATTTAAAAAGAAATTATTATACTTTGGTGTTTCGTTAATAATAACAGTTTTATTGATTTAAGTCATATTGATTTTGATTCATGCACATTCACTTTCACATATCAATTTTACGCCACAGAATATATATTTAAATGTTTAAAAATATAACACTTTACGAAAATATTAATAAATTCAACATTTCTCGTTACCCATTTATTTAATTTATCATTATTAAAAGAAAACAGATGATTTAGGTTGGCTACTAAATACATATTTTAAACCTATTTAAATTTATTGAATTAAGTGCATACAATTTTTATTGGACGGCGAAGCAATGCAGTTTTGTTATTAAAGCGGGCCTCATGTCGAGACATGTATCGTAAATTGGCTATCTATAAAATGTAAGTGCAGAAATGGTCCTATAAATTTATCGAAGTTCTAGATATTAATTATATACAACACTTTTTGCTTTACTAACGCCCAATATTAATAACCTATCTCCAACGTTAATCTTTGATTGTTTCATATATCTATCCTATCTAGAGATTGGATAGATGTATGAAACAATCTAAGATTGACGTTGGAGATAGGTTATTAATATTGGGCGTAAGCGCGTTTCAAAATTGTACTTTTACTTGTTATACTTCTATTTGATCGTAAGTAAGGAATGCACAACGACGACCCTTGTAACTGAATACTACGTTATAATATTCTATCTAAAATTTTAAGATATTCAATTAGAAGATTTCCGACTTAAGGCAGTGGCTATTGTTACACAGTTTACTTTAAGCAATAGGTATAAATGCTATCTTTCGACTGACTTTTTACAAACTATAAAAAAATAGTATACAGCATTAAATAAATTAATATTATATAATAATTTTATTAACTCACTTTAACAACATATGTAAGTTAAAATCGTACGAAATAACCGACACAGCAATGGTAATAATATTTAAATGATCACTTATTATATTTAAATACGTAGGTACATTAAAGATACATTCAATATTTCATCATTGTAAATACGCTATGAAACTATATTATGAAACTATTTAGAATAATCAAGTGCAAGACGAAAAAGAGAAATATTTTTTCTTCACTTACCACTATCTATTTTATTTATACAGCTTTTTAGTTTAGGTGACATAATTTACTTGCTGTGTTTTTTGTCTTATATAACAACTATATATAATATTTCCATAGCGCGCCGTAGTCGTCGTATGAAAGTCGATAATTTCGGAAAAAAAAATATTTGGCTTACTGTTAACATAAGTTTTTTTAGATCTAGATTTTCGGTCATTATAGGAACGTTTAAAATGTGACCAGCGTTGCCAGATGTCCCGACTTTGGCGGGACGTCCCAATTTTTAAAAATTATATGTATTGGGACAGGTATAGATAGTCTAGTGAAAATTTAAATTAGTTACTAAAGATTTCACAGAAATATATTCACAAGTTACATATAATTATTCTGAAGACTTACATATGGCAAATCAAAAGAATATCGTTTCAGTATAATGACATTTTTCCATTAAAAACATTTTACATTGATATCTATCTTTTATTTTCATTATTATTATTTTGTGTCCCGCTTTTGGCTAAAGAATCCTGCTTTTTTACCTTAAATGTTAAAAATTCCCACTTTTCGAGAGAAAATCTGGCAACACTGAATGTGACCGTCTATTGCCAGGTATTTCCCACAACTGATAATTAAATTTAAGAATATCAAAAGTTTTTGATCACTATTTATATCAATAAACATATTATTCAGTACAGGCTACATGCAAGACAGTTTGGAATGTTATTATTACACCAAAAACTAAGTTTTATTGGTACAACTGTAACAACATATTGGCGCCAAAATGTAATGTCATGTGACAAGTGGGTAAAACTGCTAACTAATATATTCAATTTCTTCATTGGAATTCGTCGTCGGAGCTGAGGAGTGTTGTTTTTTCATGATAGTTAGTAGCGTGGCTGATAGTGGCCACTCGTTGCGGCGGCGGCCGAGGGGCCAGCGCAGCTCCTTCCTCTGAACCACGGTTCCCGATGCCCGCACCACGCATCACTATAGTACAAAACATTTTAAACAGATGTAAATACAACTGGTGTCGTATATTATTAATAATGAAAACATATGTGCATTATATATAATATTAATAATAATAAATTAATGTAATTAATAATAAATATCCAAATGTATGTAAATTTGTGTATTTTTCTAGATTCGTTTGTAAATACAATGTAATATGAAGTGTTGCATTTGTGTTCAAATTTCATAAATAGCTGTGACTGTGCATATTCTCATAGTAAAAAAATATAAAAGAAAAAATTGAAAACTTCGTAAGCTTAGTGTTACAAAATTTCTAATAAGTATATATTTAATTTTATACAAACAATTAACTTTTTAATTTCATTATTTTATATGGTAAGAAATGTGAAAAGTGATTGAAGCTGCTTTATTTTTTTATATTGTATACGAATGCGCGTAGTCTATTCTAATGCAAATTGTTCACTATGAAGAGAATAAAAACAATGGTCTATAAAAATAACTTGTAATTAAGTGGCCATTCATAAATAACGTCACACGTCTTCGCGGGTGGAAAGGGTCTGCTAAGTGTGGCACTGTGTGACCACAAGTGGGAGGGGTCCTAAATTTCGTGAATTTTGTTTCAGAATATATTATATATATCTAAGTAATAAAACAGGGTTGTTTAGACAAGAAAAATATCTTTCGAACTGCTGCTTTAATTTAATAGTTTCTATCTGTAAAATTGCAAAATATCTAACCAGTGCAGCTGTGGCAAGGAACGGGGTTTGTCAAAATATGGATTTGTGCCTTTATTTACGGATGGCCCCTAATTTCAATGAGGTGGCTTGAGGGCTGGTACGGGCAGCTGTCCACCCCTTTAGAGGGAATAAAATACAAAAACTTCACTTCATTATTAAACTATAAATATCATCACAAAATTAAATGGGGATAAAGTAAAAAATCGTTTACTAACACAACACTACATGTTTACCTACTTTGTACCTACGTTTCATATTGTTAAACCTCTATATGTTAATTGGAACTAGAACGGAGCACTTATTGTTTTGTTACTAGTAATGATATAAATAACAGTCATTTTCATGCATATTCTTATGTTACATTTTAATCATAATATGAAACTAAAGCAATGAATCTTTTTCTACTAAAAATATTACCTTTATATGCGTTAACCATGCGTTTGTAAAAAAACACACGTAGCAACATGCAAGCAACGGAAAAAAAACCGAAATATTTCCACATAACATCTAATTTACTCACCATCTTCAGTGAAGTTTCCTAAAATTCAACATCAATGTTTAAAATAAAATCTACATTATTAGGTGGAATCGTTTATTAATGAGAC
>DWQW01011455.1:0-11426 GCA_018249695.1 Heliconius erato demophoon
GAGTTCTGCCACTCAACACGCAATGCCTCCAGAATTCGGCAGAAAGTGGGGAACGGAGTGTCTTAACACTAGGTTCCCTCTGCCTACCCTGCTGTGTGCGGGATACAGAGTGAAGCTAATTTAATTTTATTTTCATTTCTTCGCGCTGGTGTCGTAGTATGACGCAGCGTCAAGTTTCAACACACAACACGCAACGCCTTCATTATTCGTCGGAAGGTGGAGTACGGGTACTTACCACTAGATCCTCAGGTTCCCTTGCTTACCCTGCTGTATACAAGATACGGCGTGAAGCTAAAAATAATTATAATTTATTTTCTTTATATCGTATGACCCTGTCATCTGGGAATTTAAGTGGGTGGGTACTCGTAATTGTTATTGAAGAAGGGTCCATCCTTATGGTGAAGATTGACATATCAAATAAAAAACTAAAATATTTGTTGTCAGAATTTATTATTATCGACACTATTGTACAATAAAGGCGCCTGTAAGGACTAGTTGTATGCGAAAAGTTGTTTTTAAATTATAAATCTAATAGGATAAACGTGGAGACTTTAGTGTCGAAACGCTTCGTTCTGAAGTTAGGATTGAATCCACAACAATCACGATTACAGTTACACATGTTTTTTTATTGTACGTCAGCTCATAGTACAGTAGACAGAGGGAACCTGGGAGCCTAGTGTCAACAAGTCAATTTCCTTACTTTCCGCAGTATCTTGATTGACTTGAGCATTGCGTATTGAGTGGCAGAACTCAACGTAGCGCTTTCTCTCATTACCAGAGCACGCACGCTTCTACCCCTACGCTACGACGGCCACGAAAAGTAAAATAAATACTAAAATTAAAATTAATTTCAACCAAAGTCGAGGTTCTAATAAGCATTCGCATAAAAATGCCTTGCAACCAAACAAACATACTAACATTATAGAAAAAAATACAACTATAAACAAAAACATAACAAAAAAACAGTTTAGTCGGTTGCAAATTACGCTCCAACTCCTTTGAAAAGGGGAAAGATTTTTATTCGAATCGCCTATTACTTGAGATGTAAAGATTGCATTGAACGTCGCCAGGACGTCCCGTGGCGATAGAATCGGGGTCACTGTGCTAGATTGCGACCACCTGTGCCCCACTGGGGACGGGGTTAAAAACTTTTTTTTTGTTTTAAACGCTTAATTGGAACGGCAAACGATTAAGAAACAAAGAGTAACTATTTTTTTTATTGAATAGGGTTTTATTTTTATTTTTTTTAAATGAAAGAAAGTTTATATTTTCATGATTGTGCTATAGTTTTCAGTAAAAACTATTTGTTATATTTAGCTTAGAGATTTTGTATTAAAATGATTTTTTTTTAGCTTCACGCTGTATCCCGCACACAGCAGGGTAGGCAGAGGGAACCTAGTGTTAAGACACTCCGTTCCTCACTTTCTGCCGAATTCTGGAGGCATTGCGTGTTGAGTGGCAGAACTCAACGCCGCGCTTAACCTCGATACCAGAGCGAAGAAATGGAAATATAAATTTAAGTAAATATTTCATCTCCTCGAGTGGGGATCGAACTCACAACCAGTCGGTTTTGCAATCACACCTCGTGCCGCTGCGCCACGACTGGCCTCTAAAAAAAAATGCGTTGTTCACGTTTAACTCAGAAACGTCTTATTCGATTTTAATAAAATGTTCACTGTTATATTTTGAAAAACATAAACATTTTTTTAATTCATTCGGTATTTAATAAAAAGTTGTGAAAAAAAAATTGTATGCGACAATATTGCTACAAAATGAGTGTTTTATTTAATTGGCAAAAATTTTAATTTTTTTACATATATTAATTTTAATATATATTTTAATTACAATATATTACTATACCTAACAATCGTTAGTACTTAAAAGTGAGATGTCCACCTACATAAGCTTTATATCAGTAATGAAAGAACAAAAAATAGTGAGACTAACAGCGTACTCCATTTACTGCGTAGTAATTGTAACCTAATATGTAAACCTTGAGATTAGAACCCATAACAAAGTTTTGATAGGATCAGCCATTTTTTGCCACGCCATATAAGGAAGGTAGTACCAACAGCGCTTACCCTAAAGGAACCTGTTGATAATGTTGTAGGCTATGCACGTGTCAAACGTGACATAAACATACACACATGTGTCTGATTTCTGCAGGTAAAATTCTGATATAAAAACATAATTTGTTCTAATATATGGGACCGATGTTTTTCTATGACTTTAAAAGGTATAGATACTGGTATGGTAGGTGGTAATGTAATAAAGATTTGTCCGTCTGTTCACTATAGGTTCAGATTATGATTGAAACTATTATTATTAACTTATCTGGTACCAGACAGCAATATCTCTAAAATCGTCAATAATTTGGAAAAGTCAGTGACTACTTTGTGTTCAAATTGAATGATAGGGAAATTTTCAAAAATAATAAAATATATAGGCCAGTCGTGGCGCAAGGGCTCGAAGTGTGACTGTAAAATCGACTGGTTGTAGGTTTGATCCCTACTCGATGAGAAGAAATATTTACTTAAATTTTTATCTCCATTTCTTTGCTCTGGTGTCGAGGCAAAGTGCGGCATTGATTTTTGCCACTCAATGTCAAACGCAATGCCTCCAGAATTCGGCAGAAAGTGGAGAACAGAGTGTCTTACCACTAGGTTCCCTCTGCCTACCTGATTTATTTTTTAATAAAATATATCACATTTTCCTTCAAAAAAAAAGATTTCAATTTACAATATCAACACAAACACGTACCAGAATATCTGGTACAGAAAATTAGGCAACTTAAACAACAATAATATCAAAGACCGTAGAATATAAGTGCAACGGCCTCACAAATTGCTAACTCCATAACGCTAAATACACTTGGGCCATTCTTCCCAAACTTGAAAAGGGTCACAAGCCAGTTTGACCTGTAATTAACTCAACATGCGACTTCAAACGTTCTAAAATTTAAACCAAAGAGGTTTATTTGCTTAGTTTCAACTACCGTATTCATTGAATGCTGGATAGTTAAGTAAAACAATTAAAGGTGCGATGGAATCATAGCTGTCGTGTAGCTTTCTTCTTTCTTTTTCAGCTTCACGCTGTATCCCGCACACAGCAGGGTAGGTAGAGGGAACCTAGTGTTAAGATACTCCGTTCCCCATTTTCCATCGAATTTTGGAGACATTGCTTGTTGAGTATCAGAATTCAACAACACAATGAAAATATAAATTTAAATAATTATTTCATTTACTCGAGTGGGGATCGAATGAGTGACAGTAAACGCGACTGGTTGTGGGCAACCAGTCGCGTTTACTGTCACACATTTGTGCCTCACGACTGGCTTTAAGCAGTTAATATACCACTTATAAAATAAAATTTTATTATAAGTTCTTTTATTGGTCCTATAATTTTCTTTAATTCTCATTTATCTAATTGATTTATTGGCGTCAATTTAATGTTATCATCAAAATACCTCCGCGTGTCTTATTTCGGTCGATGACATACCTGAAACAAATAAAGCTATTTCAATAAAAATATTTACATTATAATTTACATTGCTCTAGTACTACACTAGTAAGTAATATCATAGTAATGATAAATGGATAGGGGATCCACTTTCTAAAATCATAATCAAACAGCCTTTTCACGCTGTATCCCGCATAAGTGTAGAAAGAGGGGACGTGATTACATAGTGTTAAGATACGAGGTTCTTTAATTTCTGCCCAATATTCGAGACATTGTGTGTAAAGTGGTAAAACTCAACGCCACGTTCTTCTTATCGAAGCAAAAAACAATAATATAATTTTCCTATAATTGGCGCGGGTTCGAGTCCCGCTACGTTCAAATTTTTATACATTTTCTAAATAAGCATTTTTCTTCCTTCGACTGGTCGAACTCACAATCACAAAGAGTCAAACGAGTCCGACAGCACCAAAATGGCCTCAAAAACTCAAAATTAATGCAAAAACTAAAACATATTCAATAAAATCCAAATTCTCGTAATACGAAATTAGCAAAAAATCTTAATGCCATAATCAAATACGATATCATTAGCATTTTGGCCGGTTTTTAACAACGCGATGCTATAATATTTATTATATTGTTAAAAAAATCATATTCTAGTTTAAATCTGGTTACTCCTCATCATTCCTATGAGAGCGTAATCGTGTTTAACCTGACCGACTTTGGTTGCATTCGTCATAAATCTTCAATAAAACGTGTTTTGAGAGATTTAAATTAGAAAATAATTTTTGCAACCTGCAATATACCTTATATTGCAGGTGTGGAATGTAAAAATGGTATCAATTTTTTGACACTTTTACTTATTTTAGATTGGTTGTTGTGGTTATCGTATGAATGGTTGGTGTTCATTTTTTCTACTTTTTTTGTCGTATATAGAACATTTTTCATTTATTCAAAATTGCTAACCCAAGTGTGTTACTGTAAGCGCGACTGGTTGTGGGGGTAAATCCTCGAAATTAAATATTTAATATTTTCATTCCTTTCCTCCGGTGTCAAAGCAAAACGCGGCGATGAATTCCGCCACTTAACATGCAATGCCTTCAAAATTCCTCAGCAAATGGGGAACGCAGTGTCTTAACACTAGGTTCCACCTTATTAAGCTGCTGTGTCCGGAATACAGCGTGAAGCTGATTTTCTTTAATCAAGTTAAGAGCCTAATTAAATTTTGAAAGGTCTAATAGTAAGGTCTATAATTATTTTAATACTAGAGGGCGCGCGCAGCTTCGCCCGCTTATTAGGAGAGAATTCTAAAAAAACCACGAAACACGTGTTCAATAAAATATTTTTAACAATCTGAATTTAATTTTTTATAAAAATCGGTGGCAATTTAAAGATTTTTCCATATAAACTTTCAATTCCTTATTTGAACCCTTAGGGGGTGAATTCTTAAAAACCATGAAACACGTCTTCAATGAAATATTTTTAAAATTCTGAATTTCAAATTTTATAAAAATCGGTACAGATTAATTTTTTTTTCCATACAAACTTTCAACCCTTATTTCATCCCTTTAGGGTTAAAACTTTTCAAATTCCCTTCTTAGTGGATGTCCAGAATATGAAAATAAACATCTGCCCAAATTTCACGTTTCTACATTCAGCGGTTACGGCTCTGCGTGCGTCTTACCTCAGTCAGTCAGCACAAGTCCTTTTATATATATAGATGACCTCTGAGCTTACTGCAGCACTAGTATTTCAAGCACGACCTTTCATGAGGGGATAAACGATACGTAATAATTATATAGTGTTGAAATATTCCAAACTCTGGGAAAAAGACAAATAAGATTTTGTAAACTATGCAAAAATTATATATATAATAATATATATAAAGGAACATTGTCCAACAGAAGATTGATCTTGAAAATAAATTCCGACGCCGTTGTAGCTCACGGCGTTTAGTTCCGCCAATCAACACGCAATACCTCGAGATTTTAGCAACAAGTAGGGAACAGAAGTGTCTTAATGGGAATGGAGTATCTCGTTGTTACAGATGCCAATCATTTTTTAGTTATTGCTACTGTGTGTGTAATGTCCTAAACATTACACTAGGTTCCCAGGTTCCCTCTGCAAGAACTGCTGTTTTATTAGCCTAACACTTGATACTAAAAAAAAATAATTACACATGGAACAAAAAACTAATTAACATTTTAAGATAATTTTCACAGTTTTAATCAAATTAAATGCAACCAATAAGTCGAAAATTATCAACATCTGTAACATCGAAACACATGCAAAAGCTTTTTTATACTAAAGTCTTCCAATAATTTAGTTTATAATTCAAAACATATTTACTAAAACAATTACAAATTGTCAGTCATAAGCCTTTTAACCCTTTTTTTATTCAAACAATAAAATTCCTTTGTAATAAAAACTGACCACTCCTTTTATTCCCTTGTACAAGCGAGCCACTAAGTACCCTTTATAGAAGAAGTTTGAGAATATTAGCTTACACGACCCAGTGGAAAAGTTCCCACAAAACAACAATACAGTACAAAGGGATGCTGTTATTCACACAGTTAAGTTTATTACGCGATTTGATGTTAATACGTGAAATCTACCTTTTTCATATACAGGGTGATATCGATGTCTGTAATACAGATGTTCACTGTTATTTTATAATATTTTTTTCTTATATCAAAGCTTATAATATAGACTAAATGGGAAACAGAATTGTCTTAATGTAATATCTTAACGCCGTGCTATGTGCGTGATACAGCGTGATGCGAGATGAAAGGAATATAAAAAAATAACGCCTTAAAGTCAAGAACAAAAGCTGTTAACAGCTAGTTTCATATAAGTATAACTGTTATTTGAACTTAAAATATGAAAAAAATAATAATACCGTATACTTAGAACAATATAACAGAACCCTCTGTATAATTTGTAGTAGCAAGATTTAGTTTAAGGCAAGGTGGAGCACTACAAGTGCGTAACAATATTCACAATGTGGACAAAAGACCGAAACAACGGAACGGTCGCCACCCTTTTCTCCGCTAATGTCAGTGACCTTACTTGCCTTACTTTTTTTAATATTATTTTTGCAATCAATAATGTGAATAAAATAAGGCATGAAATAATTACACTTATACATATTGTAGAGGAAAGCTACAAGAAAAACGTTGAAATATTTTTTTTTAATTGAATTGTTGTATTGATCAAATGGTTCAAAATATTTATATTTTTTTTATTCACAGCTTCCCGATGTATTCCGCATACATTGTAGGTAGAAGGAAGCTGAAACGTCGTTCTTATTGAGACACTTCTGTTTCCCATTTTCCGCCGAATACTGGAAGCCAAGTGTGTTGAGTGGCGGAACTCAACCGCGCTTCGACTCGTTATCAGAGCGAACAAATATTAACTATTTTATTAATATTTAATTTAATAAATATCTTTAACTTCAACTTCTCTTATCTCAACAAAAATTCCACCAATTCAATCCAAATCCAATTCCATTTCGATATCAACAAAATAATAGATCTAGAGCTACATATCTCCATACAGTTCTTTTCTAAGATCTTTTTAAAGAACATAATCGACTTTCTTCTATAGCGTGGTTACTGACGTCACTAGTGACAATGGAGTCGTCGTTACCTCTAAAATTCCATCTTTCAGACACACACTATACCGCACAAAGAAGTAAAATGGATTGTATTAAGTCAGACAGTCGACAATGGATCTTTTAATCCTATTGTGTGAGTGCAGTTTGAATGAGACGCATTCCCTTATGGGTCGTTAACTTTGTTTTACTTTTTAAGTAATATATCATTTATTTATAGTTATTCGGTCTGAGTAACTTATTTTTTTTTTGCTTTTTTTTGTTTCACCCTGTATCACGTTTATAGTAGAGTATGCAGATTGAACTTTAACAAATAAAATCAGCCTCACGCTGTATCCCGCACACAGCAGGGTAGGTAGAGGAAACCTAGTGTTAAGAAATCCGTTCCCTACTTTCTGCTGAATTCTGGAGGCATTGCGTGTTGAGTGGCTGAACTCAACGCCGCGCTTTGTCTCGACACCAGAGCGAAGAAATGAAAATATAAATTTAAGTAAATATGAAATATTTACTTAAATTTATATACACAGCAGAGTAGGCCGATGGAACCTAGTGCTAAGACGCATTTCGCCAAATTCCGGAATCATTACGTGTTCAGTGGCGGAACTCAACGCCGCGACTTAATAATAACAAAATTAATTATAATAGAAAACATAATTTGCAAATTGAATATAAATTTCACACAATTTTAATACAACAATATAGTCGTATTTTAATCTTATCATTCCAGTCCGCTGTAGACGTGGGACGTGATTAATTAGACAAACTAAACTAGGTTACTCACGGAGCACCCGAAGCTCAATTAAAAGCTTTTGGAAAGAGTAAAAAAAAATATTTTTTTTCCAACTGTACTACGTTTGCCCTGTCGAATATTATAAAAGCATACAGACGGCGTACAGAGAATACGTAATGACAAACCTTGATTCTCCATTGGTGTAAGTGGTTCCAAAATTTTAAGCTTTATATTTGTTTTAACATAGCAGGGTAGGCAAAGGGAACCTGGGAACCTAGTGTTACGAACGTTAAGTTAAGTCAATTCTCATTAAGATATTTTCGTTCCCAATTTTCCGATGAACTCTATAGGCATAGTGTGATTGGCGAAATTCAACGCCGCGCCTTGTCTCATTACCAGAGCGTGAAAATGGAAATATTAAATATTTTACTCCTCAGTGGGATTTGAATTAACAAACGTCATAAGCTATCGTGGTTCAGTGGTATTGTGTCAGACGGTATGCTCGGTTCAAATTCAAATTCAACTTTACTTCACTTGACACCAGGTGTTATCTAACCAGCTATGTGAGATATTGCATAAACCAAAAAAACTAACTAGTATATAGTTCGTACGTACTAGTATATAGTAGTATATAGTATATAATTCGATCCCCACTCGAGGAGATGAAATATTTACTTAAATTTATATTTCCATTTCTTCGCTCTGGTGTCGAGGCTAAGCGCGGCGTTGAGTTCTGCCACGCAACACGAACGGAGTGTCTTAACACTAGGTTCCCTCTGCCTACCCTGCTGTGTGCGGGATATAGCGTGAAGCTTATTATTTTAATAACATAGATATATGCTGTTTTATAACGTAATGAATCAGTCAAGATTAACATTTTGCGAATTCAACGGTAGTATTTATGTACACCTTTGTTTCATTATTTATTCATCTCTTTATATATCCAATGGACCCACGAATTTATATCTGAATTCTTATGTTTTATTCGTTGGTATTAGTTGAGACCAGTCGTGGCACAGTGGCACAAGCGTGGCGACAAGAAGTTATGAGTTCGGTTCCCACTCGAACGAATGTAAAAATTAATGTTTTCATTGTATTAAATTGTTGTGCCATCCATTCAACATACAATGCCACTCTATAATACATCTAATGTTTCCAGAATGCGGCGGAAACTGGAGACTTTAAGTGTTTTTTTGAATGGAGAGTTTTAACACTAGGTTCCCAGGTTTCCTCTGCCTACCCTACTATATACGGTATACAGTGTGCAGCTAAAAAAAGAGGACGCCATCCATCATACAAAATAAGCATATAAGATAATAAAAACGACTAAAATAGAAAATAATCATTTATCACAAAAAAAAACTGTGAATGGCCGAAAGTTATCTCAACATCCGCCCACACTTCCAACTAAACTCGAACTCGAAACTGCTATAATGCTCAATTATCTTATATCAAATGCGTGTGATTTTAAACAGTACTTATGGCGCCTGATATTTGACTCCACGATCAAGATAGTATCAGGTTACGTTGACCACCAATGGGCAACCCTCGAAATTGTCGAAATGCCGACGATTTCGAGGGTTGCCCATTCAGATTTTGGATTTTGATTTTGAAAGTTAGGGTTGATCCCCTCATTATCGCCCCATTGTGACGTTAACAGAATAGAAGCCTGGATTACAAGGGTTTTGTCGCGTTTTAAAAATGTACCCGATTCTTGAAGATCGCGATATTTCTCATTAGCATATAAAATCCGCGTTAACTTTGGGTTTTATAATGCTGACATTTTATTTAATGTTGCTATAAATATAATTGGATGTGAAATTTTTAAGGTTTTAGATTTATGAACATTTTTTTTAATAGATTATTAATATAATCATAAATATTGATCGTCGTGTCGCAGAGGCACAGAGTGTGTGTAAAATAGACTGGTTGTGGGTTCCCTACTCGGGGAAATGAAATATATACTTACATTTATATTTTAACTTCGTCGCTCTGGTGTTGAGACATAGCGCGGCGTTGAGTTCCGCCACTCAACTTAACACTAGGTTAACTGCCTACCCTGCTGTGTGCGGGATACAGCGTGAAACTGATTTGATTTGATTTTTTATTAATTAAACTTACATAATGACCAATATCATACATATCAAATTTCCTATTACAATTTTGATAATGTTTTGCATATGTAATAATATAAAGAACCCTACTAATACGTGATGTCCATCACCAGAACACAACAATCATCACCTATACTAGTTCATATGTTGATTTAAGGCGGCATTAAACAAATTATCATAATCGAAGCAACAGTGCATAAAACAGGGATTAAAGTTCCTACGTATATAATATCAATTAAAAAGGGCTCGAACTAGGAATTTTACCTTGGATCTTATTATCTAGGGAATAAGAGACAAACTGCTTTGAATTTTAAATTAAAAAAAAAAATGCTAAAGCATAAGAGTTTGGCATCATAAGGGAGAGGTTAATGACCTATTATAGATCACGATCGATATCAGTGACGTAGTGATTTGATTTGAGATAAAGTGAATTGTACGGAATGACGTGAGGATCTGATAAATATGGATGGAGATGTTAAACAAATTTGTTTTTTTTTGTTAGCAAAGTACTAGGTGTAGAGAAATCTGTGTAGAGAAAATCATTATACATTGAAGTAATAGTACTGGTTCATACGTTGCTTTTCAGAAATTCTATTGAAATGTTAATATAAAATATTATCGACAAAAACACCGAAAAGCAAAACATAATAATAAATCTTTTAAATATTAATTGTATGAACTCAAGTTATTCTGAACCAAAAGTTATTTAGTTTATATTCAAAATGTTGAGTCGAGTGGCGACGCATATGCCTTTGCTTTGCCAAACGTCACGGTATTGGCGGGACGTCCAGATTCTATAGTCCAAAATTAGATGTCACGAGCGGGACAGCCATTGTCCCGCTATCCGAGCAATATTCCACGCACTGTAAACAATTTTTAAATCACTTAAATTTTTAATAAGCTACTAACAATTTCAGAGATATAGACTCAGAAAACTTAACTGCCTTAAGGTGCAGAGTAGTTATTTCTTTCTATCTTATGATTATAAGTAAGTAATATTTTTTATATTTTTCTATATCGCACTTTGAACGAAAAAATCCCATTTTTTTACTTAAAGCGTATAAAAATCCCGTTTTTCCCCGAGATAAATTTGACAACACTAATCTACACGTAGATATGATATTAAAAGACCAAATTAAACATTTTATTCAATCATAGTGAGCAAAAAACATATAATTTAGCCAGAGTGTAGAGAACTGGACACTTGAAAGAAATATTCTTTTGAAGTTTAAAAATCATTAGTAGCAACTATAAAAATCATTTGCAGGTTCAATCAATAAAAGCAATTGTCGTATTCCAATAAAACTGTAATAATAATTAAATGTATTACGGAGTATGTGTGTTTGTCATGGAACTGAAGACTCTAATATAAGAGAATTTAAATTTAGATTTCAATTGAAATTTCATTTAAATGGTCGTTGAGTAAGCTTTCAAAGCTTGTATAAAGTAATGAATTAATAATTCTTATAATGGTGCAGTGTAAAGTGAACAATGTTTATTAGATGCTGTTTTA
>DWQW01011456.1:0-11425 GCA_018249695.1 Heliconius erato demophoon
ATGTACATCGGTATGTAGTGTTGTAACAATTTTATAAATAAATAAAAAAAAAACATAACATTTTATCTTACTTAGTAGTTATTTGGGGAGGGCCGCGTGATATGCACATATTCAAATAATCACCCATATGATAATTACAAAAACATAAATACTAAAACCTTGACATTATTTTAGGTAAATCTTTAAAATAACATTAAAAAAATACTTTAACTCTATCTCTCTCTCTCTCTCTCTCTCTCTCTCTCTCTCTCTCTCTTTATATTCAATTGAAAATTTACTGACTTTACCTATAAGTGGAGCTGCAGCCAATATACCCCTCTGTGCAGTAGTAGTGCCTAGTTCACAAGCACTTGTGGGAACTATTATCGTGTTACCGTAAGCTACGAAGACTACGGATATTATAATCAATCCCGATACGCTAACTAATAGGTAGCTGTAGAGACCAAATCCTAGAAAATAAATAAAGTAATATGAGATTTTGAATATATTAGGTACATAAATCAAAATCAAATCAGCTTCACGCTGTATCCCGCACACAGCAGGGTAGGCAAAGGAAACATAGTGTTAAGACGAAATAACGTAGGAAATATAAATTCAAATAAATATTTCTTTTCCTCGAGTGGGAATCGAGCCCACAACCAGTTTGCGCTGCAAAGGGGTACAAAGTGTGGCTTTACAGTCACACTTTGTACCCCTGCGCTACGACTAACCTCTATGTATATTAGGTACATTGCAATAAATAATGAGATATATGTAAATAGACTTCAAAAGAACTCTAGATTAATTAAGAAAATTTGTAAACAAAATATTTTGGTTTTTATATTCTAGGTATATTTAAAGAAATACAAGCGGAATCAGAGTGAATGTATGGTGAAAACAGTAATCTTTTTAAATGTATTACTATTATAATGAAAATGAGCGAGATACAAAAAAAACAATAAATGATATTACAATTAATGTATTTTTTTATATCCTGCATATAGTCGAGAAGGCACAGGGAACCTACTATTAGGACACTTCTGTTCCCCACATTCCGCTCAATTTTCGAGAAATTAAGTATTGAGTGGCGGAACTCGACGCCGAACTTCTTATAATATATATTTTTTATTTATATATTCTTTACACGTCATCCTTAGATATTTTTAGGATGTTAATGTGGATTCCCATAAAGCCATCGGCTTTCTTACTACATCTGTACTAAAAACTGGAATAAAATGGCTATTAGTAAATACTAACATTACTCTTATAGCTACCAAGACTTGGTAGGAAAAAAAGCATATAACCAAATAAGTAACAACATTTAGTAAGCTATATCGATTAAATCAATTGATGAAATCTTTTGCCAAGATTAATTAAATATAAGTAAGAGGTGAGTTTATATAAATATAATTTAAACTATTAACTTATGTGTACGTAGAAATAGATTAATAGTTTAAAAACTAAAAACATGCATTAATTTACTGCACTATTATAAAAATAATAAAACTCCATATTTTTAGTATCAAGCAGGCCAAGGTTGCATTAGCCATTTAAGAATTCAATCATCAGACCAACTCGATGGTACCATAATATCTTTATAGTGTCATTTAATCTACATATAATTGCCAAGTTTCATGACTATAGAATAATTAGAAGTTCGTGTAATTAAGATTCTTATAAATACTTATTAAGAAAAGGTATAAAAAAATTACGTAGCGAACGAACGCCTCTTTGGAAACCGTCCAAACGGAATTTGATAGTTTCCAAAGAGACGCTCGTTAAGAGAAGAGGAAGAGTAAAGAGGCGCGGATTCAAATCCCGTTACGTTCAAATTTTTATACGCTTTCTTAATAAGTATTTTTCTTTCCTAAATGTGGAATAACACTTTAAAAATGTAAATAAGATTCTTAAATTTTATTACATAGTTTGTTACAGCTCCACCTAATAATAATAAAAGTATGTTAAAATATTAAAAATATCATACATATATGAAAATGTAATCAACTTTTTTTTTTTATTAATTTTATTATTATTTTATTTTATTTTACAACAAAAATATATTTTTGCCAATTTAAATATTTTGTACAAATTATTTTATATTACCTAAATAAATAGAATAATAATCAAACGGAACCTCTAACCTGTTTTATCGAGTGCTTCCTCGAAAGTAACCTTGTTGTCATCCCCATCCGGCATTGTAAAACTACACTATTTTTTTTAGATTATTCAGTTTTTTTTTAAATTTTAATACAATTTTTTTTAATTTACTAATTTAGTAACAAGAAACTATAACCACGTGCATCTGACATGAGGCTTGCACTAAAATAAACCTTGTAACGAAGTAGGACATCGATAGGTACTATTTGAGAAAGTTGACGTTGCATTCCTTTTTTAGTACATTTTTTTACTATTAGGATGTTTATAATTAAATAATATATTACTTCATGATTTAATGTGTTTTGTTTATTAGGAAAAATTATATTAAACTATGTAATATATAAAAAAATGCTGTATTTATAAGTTGAATCTGAATATCACTTTGTTTTATTTAAATCGGATCAAACGATGAATCGATTCCTTTAACGTCTTATTTTAAAGAAATGAAACAAATATTATCATTAAATACTATTTATTTCTTAAATTTGACTACGCATTCATTATTAACTTATAAATTCTATTTCAGTACATTTCATGTTTTGAGAAATTTTACTTAATACTATCTTATAAGCTAAATTATTTATATTTACATACATGTAATATTTTGTTTAGGAATTGCAATTTATTTACATTTAATATGAAATGGGAAAAGGGATTCTCAACTCAAATGAACTCAAACTAAAAACACTCAACTTTAAACTTCACACAAACAAAATTTCGGGCGACGACTAGTAGAAATTATAAACAATATTGTCTTCTTTATATTATAATTATATAAAGAAGATAATAATGGACGCCATCATCTCTATATATAATAAAACAATAAAAATATTTTGTATGTACATTTAGTAATTTTGACTGAAATGGATAGAGGGACACTTAAAAAGAATAATAGAAAGCAAAAATATTTTTTTGAATTTCTTGTCTGTCTGTCTGTTCGTATGGTCACGCTAATCTCCGAAAGTACTGAACCGATTTACTTAAAACTTTCACCAATTGCATTGTTTTAACTCAACTTAACTACTAAAGTTTTGTTCATCAAAATCGGTTCATAAAAAAAGTTATCGTCATTTGAATGAACTCAAGGCATTAGTTTGCCTGCGAATGTCATATAACAATGGCGCTGGTAAGATTCTTGGCTAAAGAATGACATTCGAAACGTCTTGGTTTTATGACTTTAGATAAAAAAATATATTTTTAAAACACTATTGTTCAGAGTACAAGCAAAAAAGTAATCAAAATTCAATTGTTAATGAAGGTTACCTTCATGAATCATAACAGTCAAGTTTAAGACGTAATTAATTCAATACAGGGATAAAGACCAAGTTGATCTTCAAAGAAATATTAAGTAAATACATAGACGTACGTTCGTTTGAAATAAATCTATATAAAAATGCCTAAATACCATCTTTCTACGTTACTCAGTAATAACTACATATTTACCAATTGTACATTAAGCAAATAATACATGTAACAAATTTAAAAACTGTACAGGAGTTAATTTGCAGTCACTACAGTTATTTTACAAAAAGTATTATGAATCCTTCAAATCAATAATTTAACATTTAAGGCTGTTTCTGAGTAAATTAAATTATTCACTGACATCAGCATAAATGTGCTACAGACAGAGTTTTAAAATTATGATGAAACGTACATAACATAGATAAAAAGAACGTAATGTTACAGAAATATGTACGTATAATAAATAATTAGTTTTATGTATATTTTTACAAATATCAAATATCAACATTGGTCGTACTTTTTTAATTCAAAACAATCAAAAATCAATCATATTAGAATATTAAAGTAATAAAAATCATATTAGAAGTCATTATAGTTGTCAGTCAATTCTGTTAATTAAATCAATAATCATGTAGTTTAAGCGGGCGAAGCCGCGGGCGGGCCGCTAGTTATATATATATATTGATTATAAAACTTTTGTTGGTTGTATCTTTGTACTACTTATTTATAATTTTCCATAATCACGATTCCAAAAAAAGTCTCGAGAGAGGACTCACTGATGGCGTCAATTTCAATACAATATAATACTTTCATTAACGATTCTGTGAGAAATCTCAAAGTGCTTTTTACATTCTTCTCACGATGCGGAGAGAAATGACATTTTGTTTGTTTATTTTACATTAAATATTAACTACTATACTTAAAATTCGTAAACTATCTTTGGAGATCCACACTTAAGACTCGTCTCTTTTAACTTCTTTATCACAGTAACTGAACTGATTGTGTTCATTGATTTAGTTTTTTGTCTTTAGGTAGGAAGGCCCATGCGAAAACAACAGCACCTGTAAGAAGAATAAAGTTTATGAATAAAAATGTATTATTTTTAGGTATAATCGTAGAAATTAAAGTGTCATTATTATATTTTTAAATTGTTTTTTTTGTTTTACGCTGTATCCCGCTCTCAGCACGGTAGGCAGAGAGAATCTAGTGTTAAGACCCTTCGTTCCCCGTTTTCCGTAGAAATCTGGAGCTATTGCATGTTGAATGGTGGAACTCAACGCCGCGTTTTGCCTCGACAAAAGCCAAAGCGAAGAAATGAAAATATTTCATTTCCTTGAGTGGAAATCGAACCCACAACCTGTCGCGTTTACAGCCATATGCTTAGGATTTCTTTCAGTTACATTCCAAGAATATCAAAAAATATACTTACTAAGTAAAAGTGCGGCCCAGCCATAGAAAGTGGCTTCGCAGTTAGCAGTAATGAGAGGACCAATGGCGTTGACGCCCAAGAATGCGCTCGACCTCCCCAACATGACAGACAGACACGACGCCATGCCCCTGTAAATGATATTATATATATTATTTGAAGATCTCCTTCTCTATATTTCACATATCCCGTTACTTTGCTTGATAGATTAGGCTAAAAGAATAAGTTTTGTTCTTAATTATTGTAATTATCACACAATGAATCATGAAGTGGTGAAGTGATTTGGCTTAAAATAAATATTTTTATTTTCTTAATAAAACAAAACAATACCTTAAAGATGTCGGGTACAGTTCTACGAAGTATACGCTGAGGATGCCCATAGAAAGTGCACACAGAAGAAACACGAAGAACAATACTCCACCTGCTAAAGGAACTGGTACTACGTTGAGAAGAATTGCTGCGAGACCTGATGCCTATAATTTATAAAGATATACAGAATTATTACAAAATATCAGAATCAGGGAACCTATCTTGTTCAAAGCAATGAACAAATTATAATTAGGCAAATCAGGCGTATTACTTTAAAAAACAAAGATGGTGGCTATTGTAATATAATAGAAGCTACACGCTGTATCCCCTATATAGCAGGATATTCAGAGGGAATCTAGTGTTAAAACAATCCATTTCCATATTTCCGCCACATCATAAGTAATATATTTAATTAAACTTCTGTAACTATTCTTAAAAAAATATTTAAAAATTGTGTAAAATTTTAGAATAAAAAGTATGATGGAAGTTTTATAGAGAATTAAACTCTAAGCTCCACAAAAGCTTTATTTTTATACTTACAGTTAAAATACCCATCATGCCAAACTTCTTCCTAGACCCGCACGTGAGGGACAGCACCAGGTTCATAGAGCAGGCGAGCGCTCCGTACAACATAGCCGATATTAGCGTTGTGTCTTGTATCTTGTCATCACACACTTCTGTGATCATCTGAAATATTAAATTCAGATTTTGGGTTAACATATTTTTTATTTTCTCGCTGTATCACTCACATAGCAGGGTAGGCAAAGGGAACCTGGAAATCTAATGCTAAGAAGCTATTCCCATTAAAACGCTTGTTCCGTTCCCCTCTTTCCGCCGAATTCTAAAGATGTTGCTTGTTGAGTGGCGGAATTCAACGCCGCGTTTTCCCTTGTTACCAAACCGACGAAATGAAAAATGCTAATCTAATGATAATATCTTTCTGTTTGTTTGAATGTGGTAAACAAAATGGTATATGACACTAAATTGTCTTTTTCTAGAATCTAAAAAATATAAAGCTAAAATCAGGTATCCTCAAACTTACACAGTACTTACAGTATTATTTCCAGAGAGAGCGCTGACATCAGTGGAGTAGCGGATGACAGTGCAGAGATTCATGCCTTCGCCCGCGCCAGTCGCCAACACCACGAACAAGTTGTTCATTATGTATGGTAGCCACAGAATGAAACCGCTTCCTCTGGAATTACATAAAATAAAATTTACCGTTAGTATTTACATGTTATTTCAATTTGTTTCTATATTTAACATAAACAAATTCAAATAAGTAATAGTTGTGTATGAAAAATTACACATTACAAGTACCCGAGGTAGTCCTGGCAGATATAACGGGCAAAGATAGCCTTCCTCGATAACTTATCAGCTTCACGCTGTATGCCGCACACAGCAGGGTAGGCAGAGGGAACCTAGTGTTAAGACACTCCGTTCCCCACTTTCTGCCGAATTCTGGAGGCATTGCGTGTTGAGTGGCAGAACTCAACGCCGCGCTTAACCTCGACACCAGAGCGAAGAAATGGAAATATTAATTTAAGTAAATATTTCATCTCCTCGAGTGGGGATCGAACCAGTCGGTTTTATAGTCACACCTTGTGCCCCTGCGCCACGACCGGCCTCACTCGGTAACTTAACTATCAAATATATATTTTTTTCCAATTCCAACAAGTAGTTTCTGAGATTAGCGCGTTTTTACAGACTTAGTTCACTCAGCTAACAATTAAATGACTGAGTAAACAAAATTTATAATAGATATTAATTTAGAAATAGAGAATGAAAATACTTACGTCATATAAATGATGATCACCAGATAGAAGAGTTTTAGCGTGACTTTAAGAAGAGGTGGTTTTAGCAGAGCTGCTGTTTGTTGCCATATTGCCTTCAAGAACGATTCCTTGTTGTCTTTTTGATCTGCTTCGTCTGTCAGTTTGGTGATCTAATAATAAATAGTTTTATGTTAAATGATATATTTACTATACTTAATTTATTGTGTTAATAATTTCCAATATAGCCAGCCTATGATACAACTGAGTAAATATAAAAAAATGAATGTAGTATTGAGAGTTCTATAACTGAACACCGTTATGGTAAAGGAAACTACTGTACTGTATTATTACGATTGTATAGATCACAGCACATCTATATTTGTAATATTTTCACATGACATAGACCACAAAAAATATTGTATTTTATGAATTTATTAAAACGAGATCAATTCAAAGCGTTCAAACTTTTTCTCAACAATAAAGAATATACTAAAATATATTTTGTTCATAAAAAAAAAATTAAGAATAAAACTATTGTCTAATAATTACTTACAGGAAAGTTATCAGCTTTATCTCCTGAGTTACAGGCGTATATTTTCTTCAAGACTTCTAAGGCTTCCTCATGTTGTCCTTGGGATATCAGGAATTTGGGGCTTTCGTGGAAAAATCGCAGTAGAACAGCAGTCGCCGCGCACGGGATGGACATGACTAAGGCTAGGAGACGCCATGGCCTGTATTTGATACCGAGGAACTCGATCCAGTAGATGAATTTCATAGGTAAGATTGGATATGCGAATACTGTAAAATATATATATATTCTAAGATCTCTGGATCTACAGGTCGGAATTACTTTTAGATTTTTTTTTTATGAAAGTTACATTTTCAGGAGTGCTATTAAGTTAGAGTAAAATTAAAATAATTCAACGCTCTGTTTACGGCATCAAGCATAGGCCCGAGTCTCGCGGGGGGCGCCCTTGCCGCCGATTTCGTCCTCGCAAACAGTAGCGTAGTGCTTGCACATTCTCAAAATTATGAAAAATGAATGAATGTATAAATTATATAATCGATTGATAAATGAGTGAATGTATAAATTATATAATCAATCTAATAGCAAATGCTGCATAATTATATAATTATAGGTGGTGTATGCGGGCGAAGCCCCGAGTGGGCTGCTTGTATATAATATTTAATTTTTAATTTTATATATATTTAGATAAGTTATAAATAATAATTAATTTCCTAGACTCACGCGCAACAGTGGCCTGCGAGCACATCAGCGCGCAGTTGCACAACAGCATGGAGCGGCCTCGAGCGCGCGCGGAACAGCTCTCTCCCAACAACGTGTACGCGGCCGAGTTGCTGGCGGATGTGCTGGAAACAAGTGTTTATTATTTATTTGTTTATATCATTTGCAAGGAAGTTGTAACAAATAATATCAATATTTCACACAAAAATCTTTAGGTCATTTATAAGATCACAGTTTACTCTATAGTTTATCTCACATAATTCCCTTAGAGATACTTTGTTATACATTTTTTTAGCTTCACGCTGTATCCTGCACACAGAGGCACAGCAGGGTAGGCAGAGGGAACCTATCCTTAAAACACTCTGTTCAAATTAAGACACTTCCGTTCCACACTTTCCACCGACGAATTTTTGAGACATTGTGTATTAAGTGGCGCGACTCAACGCCGCATTTCGTCTTGTTACCAGAGTGAGAAAATGAAAATACTAAATATTTCATCTACTCAAGTGGGAATAGAACTCACTGTGATGTATACAGTCACACGCTTGGGCAACTTCGACACGACTGGAAAAATAAATATTCATGGATCGAGATCCATGAATATTTATTTTTTTCATATTAAAGACATTGTATGTAATCGGAGAAACATGTACAGATTGAGCAGGGTACTGGGAATACAATGTTAATAGAAGTGGAAATTAACACCGTGTTTTATCTTAACTACATGAGCGACGAAATGAAAATAATTCATTCCATAAATGAGAATCGAACACATCACGTTTGCGTTTACAGCCTTAATAAAAATTATAATAGAAATAGAATATTATTAAACAATATAAAATAATAAAAAATAATAGAAAATTATAGAAATTCCACTACCCGACACCCCAAAAAAAAAATGACGTGAAAATGGGAAAAAAGAGTGTATTGGCACTAGGATCCCTGCTACATGCGGGATACAAAGTAAACCAAAAAAAAACTGTTTTAAATTAAATCATTTAGAAGTCATTCGAGATTGTCTAATAGGTACAGTACAGAGCACAATTCACATGGTGATACTTTTATTTAAAGAAGGCGACAACCAAACATCTAACATTCATCAACTTTATTTACAATCAGCGTATTTCCCCAAAAATATTTACTTTAATAATCTAAATTAATTATTTAAAGTTCTCAGGCTGATGTAACTAAATAGATAGGATATGATATTTCAGTGACATTGACTTAGTAGGTCTGTGACGTCATTAGTCTGTGGACGCTTGTGATTGGTTAATAATAAATGACAGATCACGTTAAATATGAATTTGTTTTATTCTGAATGATTTGACGTTTTTTTTATAGGGAAGGGTAGATAGAGCAAACGTTGTCAAAATATTCGGAATCTAGTGATTGTGGGTTCGATTCTCACTGGGGGAAATTGATTATTTACAATCCATCTGTTGCTTCGAATTTAATGGAAACATATTTCAATGTTTTATTGTAATTTTTCTAAAATTTCTATTCCAGTTAACTTCAATGAATATGTCTAATTATATTTATCAATATTGGCGCTTTTATATAATTTACAGTCTCAATGTTTAAAAAATTGCCGCAATGTAGAATTGGAAGTCAAGTATAACGATTATAATAATATGATATGGTCTTATGCAAAGTCATTTCTTTCTTATAAACCTTTTTTAAATAAATACCTATCGAATGGAAAATTACTAGATAAATTTTACTGCACTCATAAAAAAAATATGATAGAAAAAATTACAGTTTCACGCTGTATTCCACGCACAGCAGCCAGAGGGAACCTAGTAGTCAACTATCGCACGATCCGACGCTTTCCCACTGGACTACATAATATATGTATTGTTTTTTTTAGGCAGGGGAACCTAGAAACCTAGTGCAAAGACACTCCGTTCATAATTTGAACACTTTTTCGTTTCCCACGGAATATATTGTGATTGCCTTTATTGAAATACTTAGGCCTAAACTGTTTCTAGAATAGAGAAAAAAATATGACGTTCTTTCGTTTCGTAGAGTGACGTCGGTATCTGATGATTAATATTTACACGAGATACCGGACCTAGGTTCGAAATATGTAAATTTGCGGTTGTTATCGTTTCTCTCAAACTATTTGCTTTGTTTTTAAATATCTATTTTTAAAATGAGGTAATCAGAAATAGTAATGGTTGGGTAAAATTAAATAGCTACGTAGTAGCTTATATTTTTAATATGTGGTATTAGAATAGATATTAAAAAATTGGTACTTCCAGGTATTTTTTCTTAATATTGACTCAAATACTTTAATAATATAAATGTGGGTAAAGTAATAGAATGATGACTGGACAGATATTTATAAATACGTCTGTCATTTGCATTCTTATACTATACATTTCGAAGATGTTAATATAAAGTTATCTTGTAAGTTATTACTTATCATTAATGATTAATTACAGTACGGTCGACTAGTCGTGGCCGGATTAATCAGGTTTTCTGACTTTTGCGCATTGTTTACTCGGAAAGACAAAATAATCTGCGCAACCATCTATAGCTAACTTCAGAGCGGCCACAATTCGTCAACTGATACTTCTAGCTACTGTAATTTCTTTATATGGAATAATTACATGTTTATATAAAAAAAGGTTAAATAACTTACAATACAGATGAGATAAGTTTCAAAAGGGCCATGATTTTCCAGTTTGGAGCGAAACTGCTGCAAGCTGCGAAAACGAAGCCCACTGCCATCGACAGGACCAGCGTCAACCTTCTTCCTTTTGTGTCTGATACGTAGCCCCATAGTTGGGCTCCTAGGACTACACCTGAGTAAAAGAAAATAAAATATACATTTCGAATATAATTACAATAATTTCGTTCAAATATTTAAAGAAATTTGAATGTTCAAACCTTAATCTCGCGCTATACCTAGCTAATAAATCTATTTTTAGTATTCATATTTTTTTTAAGTGCCTCGTAAGAAGAAGATAATTATTGAAATGTGATACAATACTTTTTAAATTCCTTTTTTGGTTGTGATATAACATTTTTCACGTTTATTGCATAAAAATATTGGGAAGGCGAAAGATATTGCAATTATATACATGGCGATAATAGCAAGAATTTGTAACTGACAATCACTCGATGTATATATCTATGTATACAGGGTGGAAGAGGCAGCCCTCCATTTACGGAAACAACATATAGGGTAAAATATTTCAAACCTATACCTAAAGAAATTAATCAAGATGCCTCAACAGTTTGGACGTAGGATTTTTTTTTCATTTCACGATTTTTATCCATACCTGT
>DWQW01011457.1:0-11425 GCA_018249695.1 Heliconius erato demophoon
ATAAAGACACGCATGATTGGTTTTATACTTATGATAAATAAAATATATATTTCAAATTCAATTTATGTATGATATCGCTGATATATCATTTATGGAATTCGATATATAAACAATTCTAAGTATTATGATACGATGTTTCTGAAGTAAACAGCTTTTTTGTTGATTCGGCATTTTAATTTTTAGTAAGTTTTTGAATTAGTACATTTACGTGGTCGGCGAATAGAGGCTTTATTTTTTTTATTTATTAAGTTAGTAAATAATTTTATTTGTAAATGTAACTGATATCGACATTAGCCTTGTTCATTTGAACATTTTCAATTTCAATTTTTATATATTTTTTGGTAAGAACGTCTAAATAAACAAAGTCTAAGAAATTTCAGTTATTGGATGTGATGTTTGAATCACACAAATATACGTTAGAAACATATGTACAAGCATTTGAACAGGCTAAAAGTAATTTTTTTTCTCACACTCAGATTTTTACTACCCCAGAATTATATGATTTATTTTCATTTTACCCCAGAGACGAAGCCGCATGTTAACGCTGATAATAAATGTATACGATTATCAATATAAATATATCTTTTGTGTGCCATACGAACCCACGATAACCGCCGCACCCGTCAGCACACCTTCCAGCGTCATTTGCATTTTAATCACTCAATACTTATAATATGTATGTATTTGTTGTTTTATCTCATGTTTATGCAAGTTCATAAATCGAGTAAGGTTTGTAAAGAGTTGACCTTTGACTGCTATTAGTAGGCCTCAAGTAGAGGTTTTTATATAACACTAATGTATAAGTGCCGTCTTGTTAAAATATACGTATATATATATATGTATTGCGAAATCGTTTAATTTTTTTTAGCTTCACGCTGTATGCGCAAAAGCCTAGCGCAAAAGCCCGCATCTAGCTAGGTAGGCAGAGGGAACTAAGTGTTAAGTTTCGTTTCCATTAAGACACTCTTGTTCCCCACTATCCGCTGAAATCTCAAGGTATTGCGTATTGAATGATGGAAATCGAATTCCCAACCGTTGCTTTTACAATCACACCCTTGTGCTACCGGTCCGCGACCGCCTCTACGTACTGTTTTTTAGATTTTGTGTAGAAAAATAATATCTACAGTTCAAAGTAAAAAAACAACAACACGTCTAATCTTCTCTAAGAAACAAATATTTTTAATAATACTATTTAAAACTTTTTATCTTGAAAATATATGTATTACCTTGAAAATGCTTCTTTTTTGCTTTAGGTATATTAGTAATATATTTATAGTAAATATATATATATTTTATGTATTATTATATTTTCTATTCTTGTTTCCTCCCCTTTTTCCCGACTGCTAAGGAAGGGTTATGTTTTTCGCGCGTATCTTGTATGTATGTAATATTCTTTATTACCTCGTATCTCCAGAACCGCTGAACGGATTTACATATTTGAGGTATTGTTAGATTCGTATTAGCAGCCCAAGTGTTCTTAAATAGGTGACGTTAATAAAAAATAATCATGGCCCCATTGGACTTAGTGAAAAAATTTCTTTTCGTTTCGAAAACCACAATATGGGTATCAAATTCAACAGCTCAATTTCAGGATTTCAAAAAGGTATATCATGATTATCATTACCATAATAAATTCTAACAAAAAAATGAAAAATAAAAAAAATATTTGTAAAAACAAAAACCCCGACTGCATCTAACTAAAAAGAAAATAAACAAGCCCAATAGTTTATTAGAATTAACAGTCGGGACCTATAAGTAATTCTTCAATCAATGAAATCTTTACCAGGAACCCCGCATAATTTAAGGAGGTCCCGACTGTTAATCCTAATAAACTATTGGGCTTGTTTATTTTCTTTTTAGTTTGATGCAGTCGGGGTTTTTGTTTTTACAAATATTTTTTTGTCTGATACCTTAAGGTCGGCTTACACCGCAGTAGAGAAAAGAGTGGGTAATGCTCAGACAGAACGGACTCCTTTTAAATAAAATAGGCTTTTACATTTTGATCATACATAATTTTGTATTTTATAATTACTCCGCTCCGCTCCCTAGAACTGACCGAGTTTATTTCAACTCTTTTCGCTAATTCGCGAGTTCAACGTAGTCCTTAATCGGCCCTCTCCACTCGCGGTGGAAATTGGACTTAAATGTTACCTGGAAGAGCTATTTTGGAGGTATAGTCACATCTTGTACATTTCTTTTTTTTATTTTTAGTTATGGATATACAATAAAGGTCCTTATTTTATGAAATGGATACGATAGTAATATTATAACCCTTACTGTAACATCCTTTACTAAGTATATTTCTTAAATGCAAAATTCTTTTTATTTTAAAGTTCCTTCCTTTTATTATATCAAACGTCTTAACTATTCATCTTATTCATGTTCATAAAAAAAAGTGTATTTTAACTTAACTTGTAGAATATCCAATTAAAAATTTCCACGCAATAATTTTAAATATGTACATACATAACCCATAGAGTAGGTACTAGGTAGGTACAGTGTTCGTTCACTGACGTAATGTTTACCGGCTATACATAGATATATGTATGTATGTTGTACTAGCGACCCGGTCGCGGCTTCGCCTGCTTGAAGTACACAATCATTTAATTTATCACTTATTTTCGTGTTCTAATATTATTTTAATGACAATATCCACGCTTACTATGCTATTAAAAACTAATTTTCAGCCAATTAACTGAAACAGTTGCTTTACAGCAATTTAGTCGAGCAAAATATATATTGATATAACTTTTTTAGTTATGGAACACTAAACGTTAAGAGAAGTTTGCTAGTTTAGTTTGCACAAACGCACAGACAAAATTTTAACAAATCATTGTTTTGGATTTTATTACATTGATGTATGCCTATAATAATATTTTTTCTCCTATATATACCACGTACAGACGACGATCAGTTTTATTATATTATGTATATGGTGGATTGTATGTATGTATGGGTTAGGTACCTATACGCTCAACTAGACTGTTTACACTGTTGCGTCAATATTTGCTCAGCCGATAGCATCCAGCACTCGCTGGGCGGGTTGCGAATAAATCTTATGAAAAGTATTGCTTTTGTTTACTTTGCTATACTAGTTTGTTGTCCGTGGTTATACCTGCGGTATTATGGTAGTAATTAGGAGAAATATACTTATACCTAATATTAATCAATTATTAAATGAGGTGTTGTTTTTGAGAATGTGGCTGTTTTTATTGAACGAATAAAATGTAATATAATAAACATTATTTCTTTCTCGATGTTTATTTTTAGGAATCTAAATATAATATTTCGTATTTTATATAAATACGAAATTTATATTAATTACAATTTTTTGTAATTATATTCATTACTAATTTATAATTTATATAGAATTATACAATGGTTACCACTACTGTTCGTCTAAAGTTTAGACTCTAAACCATGTAAGTAGTATGGTATCAATTGTATGTAAACAATAATGTAATTAATAGATATTAAAAAGGAAATTAGATATAATAATAAATTAAAGGGTACTGACCAAGTGTCTGTAGTGTTAAGAAATAATAAAAAACAAAAAAAAACCATGAAGTGCGTATAATATAGTGAAAAGATTAATCGCCCGCAACTTTGTGTTGAGTTTAAGGCGTAAAATAGAAAATACCATTTTTTCCTTTTCCGTTAGGAATGTTGAGTAATCCTATTTAGGGCTCTCCCTCAAATCCTTCACTTACATACATGCCAAATTTCTACTTTCTGAATCAAGTAGTTTCGTTTGTGCTTTGCCTGTCGCTCACTCAGGCCCGTTATTATAGATCTCTCTTGAGATGCCGTTTTAATAATTAATCTATGAATGGAAACGGCATATCAAGATCGAGAAGTTAAGAGCGATTTATGTCTACATACATATGTACTATACGTATATATACCGGCCTAAGTACCGGAAGAGTTCTGAATATACGTATGTAGATTTATATTTTACTTCCGGATTTACGTTCATATATAATTGACGTCATGTAGTAACATTATTTACATGTCTTTTAAAAACATTGATTTATAAAGTCATAAGAATATTTTTTTATTTACATCACTACTCATGTAATAAAAAAAATGTTTGAGTATGTAGGCAAGGGGAACCTTATGCCGTGTTTGCTATGTTTTTCTATGAAAACACTATTCACCCGAGTAGAAATCGAATTCACAACTGCCGCGTTTACAATCAGACACTATGCTGCTGAGCCACAATGTCAATGGTATAGTATTGTTAAAATATAAATATACAAGTTTTTTTCCTGTCTGTCTTTCGAGTCGCATAACTTTTTATTAAGATTAAATACGATGATAAGCTAAGTAGTTGCCATTTAAACGTATCAAGATAAAACGCATTCTGTCAATATCTAAAGGACCTTGACGAAAGATAATATGTAAATGTTTTCGGTCCCTAAAGTAGAATAGTTTTTTATTAATGTAGTATAGTATAACTTTAACTTTATGCCGCATATCAAGGTAAGCCGAGGGTTACCTAGTCTCAATATCCGCCCAATTTTTGAGACATTGCGTATTGAGTGGCGGAACTCTACGCCGCGATTTGTCTCGTTACCTAAGCGAGGAAATGTAAATAATTCATTGGAAATCAAACCAATAACCGTAGCGTTTAGAGTCGGACGCTGTTCCGCTGCGACATGACGGCCTCTATTTTGTTCTGAGTACATACACAAATTTTTAAGTCTCACATACATTTATTCGTCCTTTATCATAGAGATAGAGATTTTTTACCTATTATGAATATATCATGCAGAATCATGATTTTTGTATAACATCATTTATTATTTGAATGGATTTGAATTAGTTTTCGTTGATTTTTGATACTTAACTATGTTTTTGAGTTTATATCAAACATAAACTGAGACCAATGTGCCGCAGAAGTTTCCACTCGGTCGAATAAATTATTTTCATTTTCCTTGCTCTGCGAAAGAAAAGCGCGGTGCTCAGTTCCGCCACACTGAACACCGAGCTTTTGTCTTTCGCAGAGCAACGTACACTACTTTGAATTCAAATGGAAAACGGAGAACGAAGTGTTTTAACATTAGGTTCTTTCTTTCTAGTCTATGCGAGACAACGCATGAACGCATATTTATCTCTCCCATAAGGCGCGACGTTGAATTTCTTATGTTTTTTAAAACTGATGCAAAATTCGAAGCAAAGTAATTTATCACTTTTGTAACGTATTTTTATATATTTTAAGCCTTATTAAATACAATAAGACAAAAACGTATGACAATATCATAGGCATATCCCAAGGCGGCTTGTAGTATTATATATTACACGAAACCAAGACCTATCGAATTGTTCCGTCGTACGCTCCTTTGATATCTCAAGGTTATATAACGGTCTTTGATGAATATTTCAAGCGGAGAAAAAAATATGTGAACGTCGTGTTTTAGAAATTTAAATATCTTTTCCACTTCAAAGAAAATATGGGACCGGAATCTTTCCTTTTTGTTCTTCATAATAAGTTGTAATCAGGAATTGCGATCTTGTTACCTAAAATATTATGTTAATTACTCCACTTTTTTTTAACTTTTCACTGTGAAAGTTTTGCGTGCTTGGGCGTCGTGTTGTGGCTTTTCTTTGAGGAAAATTTTCCCAAAAACAGCAGGATAGACAGAGGAACCTAGTAGTTACGACATTTTTCGCTCAATTTTCGACACATTGCGGGCTGAGGGGCGGACTACAACGCCTTGCTTTATCAAGTTGCCAGTGTTAGGAAGTAAAAATAGGGCTTTTTTTGAGAGGTTATCGAGCCCACAGCCGTCGCATTTACAGTTAGACGACGGCTTCAATATATATAAATTATTCTATATTGGAATTTCACGTAAACGTAACGAAAGAACGGAGTGTCTTGATACTAAGTTCTCTTGGCTTACTCTCCTATACAAAAAAAGCTAGAGCTGGAAAAACAAAATTCAGATCAAATATTGGAACTTTCCAACGATCTAAGTGAGTAAAGCGAGGGCGAGGAATGCGAGCAACGCCAGGTGCGGGCGGCAGGTGCGTTTTGCATTTTACACCTTTTGTTAAATCAAGCGGCTCACATTAACTATCGCTTGAGTAATGGTGGACAGACGATTTTGTATCAAAATTTTAGTTAGTAAGGTAAGATAAATTCAGATTAAAACGAGCGAATTTTTGTACATTTTTATATTGCTATTCCTCACGGATTAGGAAATTGGAAGCTAAAAAATATTCTCACAAAGCGTATAAAAAATTTTACGTAGCGGTGTTCAAACCGTCTTAGAAACTGTCTAAGATTTTATATATTTTGTAAAAAATCTTTTTACGTGCCCGGAGTAACTCCGCAGATACAGTGGGTTATTTCGGCACCATTAAAGTGATGTAACATAGCTGGGTTATTGATGAGTAGACTAACATGAAAACATTTTTCAAATCAAACTAGTAGTTCCTGACATTGGCGCCTTCAACCGCTCAACAGTTCTTCTGATGTTACAAGCGGCGGTGGCGCCTTGCCTTACCCATAAAAAAAAAGAATAGATTGAAAAAAAAATTACAAAAAAAAAACGAAACGAGTAAGACATCTAACGTTATATACTATGTTAATTCGAACTCGTGGTCCGTCTAAACTACTGATGTACTAAAGCTAAGTAGGTAGATAGATATACAGCAGTAGATCTTAGAATGAAGCGATTCATCAAACACCGACACTGACGGATTGTGCCGTCTGTTGCGGGCCATTGCGGTAGCGGCTATATTCCTGGCTATGAATTTTGTATATAAGTATCTATGTAGGTATGTATGTGTATGTAGGCGTTAGTAGTGGGTTCGGCGTCTATCTGTGGAATGATTATGCATAAAATTGTCTTTTGAAATATTTTTTTGTATAAATCATGGCGTTAGTTACCAAGGCATTAAATGGAAACTCCTGTTTTTTCCCTTCACACACAGAAAAACCGACAAACATACAAAAATTTTAAGTCTTTGTTTTGGGTTCTACTACAATAACACTTACTTACTTACTTAACTTCACGCTTTATCTCTAGTGGGGTAGTCAGAGAGAACAGAGCACCAAACGCTACGGTCTCTACATACCTCTTTCGCGTCGTCCTCTGTCATCAACCTCTTCATACATACCCTCCGGGGGGTCCTCCTGCTTTTTACGTGATCTTCCTAAAGTATCTTTGATACTGTGTTTTTGAAGGTCAACCGAGGTCCCCTACCTCTACATTAACACAATTTTCCCATGTTACTTCTTCCGTATACAAACAACGATCAGTTACAATTTTATTATATGTATAGATTATAGATGTTATTTAAAGATTGAACTTGATCTAATATGACTTATAGCCTTGAAAATATTTCCCGAGATTAGCGCGTTCAACCAAAAGCAATTCTTTTAGGTTTATGTGTTAGTACAGTACAGAAATAGATTATAAAAATAACGTAAATCTTTCTATAAGGCTGCTAACATCGCGATATATCACATTCTGACACTGACTGATTGTGTTACTCGCAATGGGCCATTGAATCATAGGTTATATATATATATATATATATATATATATATATATATATATATATATATATATATATATTTCTAATACGTTGTTGCTGTTTTAATTGCAAATATGTATGTATGTATATATTGTAATATAAGAATTACTGTGTAAAAATATTCGTTTAGTTTATTTGGGTAATGGAAAACGGAGCTCTCTGTTTCTTCTATTGGGTATGTAAATATCTAAAAAAATCAGCTTCAAAGACACTCTACACCACTTCCACTTTCCACCGAATTCCACTTTCCATCGAATTCTGAAGGCATTGCGTGGTAAGTGGCGGGATTCAACGCCGCGCTTTGTCTCGACACCAAAGTGAAGAAATGAAAATATACATTTTAATAAATATTTGATTTCCTCGAGTGGAGATCGAATTTACAACCACTCACGTTTATAGTCACACCCTTGTGGCTGTGGGCTTTAAAAATTTTAGAAAGGTTAAGATGGGGCATGGCACAAAAAAGATTGAGAAACACTGAGTTAAATCTTTTCACTCCTTGAAAGCCCCGCAAAATTTAAACGGGTTCCTCTTTTTTATTTTTTTTTATTTCATAGCTAATTATGTAGCTAATAGCTGCGCATATTAACTTTTAATTAATATACGCAATTAGATTTAATTTTTTTTATCTAATATTAATTTGACAGTAGTTAGTTACATAAGTTACGTATACATTTGCAAAATGATGCCCACAAATGAAAATTACTCAATCGTGTTTCTCATTACTCTTCTAGGATGTTTAAGTCAAAGAAGTCTATATACATATATATATAATTCGCTCCCAAAAGATTTGATCGGAAAAATTATAAAAAAAATCTATTAAAAATATAATCATAATCTCGTTAGTTAAAATAATATATTTTTTTGTATTTAAACAAAAACGCGTTCATTCGAATATTTAAGTAAAAATACTGTTAAATGTTGTAAATGTGAATATTTAGGCAGCTTTACGACTGTTACTTTAATGATATAAGGGAACCTGTTTTAGTATTCATTCATGGCTTAATGCTTTCTGTTCGGGCATATCTAATAACTAAAAGCGAATTCTGTTCTAGATGCAATTATTATTTTACTAGTTTTTACCTACGGCATTGCCTATGTGGTATCGGGGATCGAACCCACAACTATTGCTTTACAGTCAGTACGTATTGAGTTTGCCTCATTACCACAGCGAGAGAATGAAAAATATTAAATATTTCATTTCCTCGAGTGGGAGTCGAACCCACAACCTGTTGCGGTTGCCGGTCGTACGCCTTTGCCCCTGGGCTTCGATAGGCCTCATTCATTCGGACAGTAGTTATAGACCGATTTCGACGATTGTTTTAATGATAAGAACGTAAGAAATGCCTACGTTATCTATGTCTTGTTATAAATATCTTAATCGCGATCTTTTTATATTATTATTTAGTCTATAATTTATTTAATCAATTATATTTAGAATTTTCCTGGTTTAGAATTATTTTATTTATAAGTTAATAGAAGCGTAGCGTTTGGCGCTTCGTTCTCTCTGACTATCCCGCTAGGAATAAGCGTGAAGGTAGTTTAGTTTAGTTTTAGTTAATAGAATTAAAAAAGACTGCAGAGATGACATTCGTGAACTAATACCTCCATATTGCATATCAGGTGGCGAGACCCAACGCATTTGTTACTTTTATCCTTTTAGGTATAGGAATTTTAATAAGAAATGCTTCATTACGATATTTGAACTCTGACCGTAGGAACAGTGGGTTATATACACAGACATAGTGGAAATAACACAATTTAAATTTCTTCCTCGATTATGAGACTATCAGACTATCTAAAGAGATTTGGTAATTCGAAATAGTAGCTCCTGAGATTGGCGCGTTCAACTAAACAAACTACTCACTATTAACTATTCTTTTTATAATAAAACTGTAAGTAGCTGTAACGGATGTAACATACATACACTCATACACATTATGCAAATCCAGTGTGAGAGACGGAGCGCAATAGACAATAAATATTTAGCTTATCTCTCTTTGAATACATTTAAACGTCTTACAAGCGTTATTATCGTAATCTTTTGATTTTAATCGAGATAATGTGTAATAAATAGGTACTACTATAATTAGCGATTGTTTAATTCTAGTAATTTTTTATTTGATAGTGAGCTTTGTATATTTGTCTGTGTTTTTTTTATCGTATTGTGTGAGGAATTAGTGACAACTTTATTTTTATATCTATACTAATATTTTAAAGCTGAAGAGTGTTTTTCGACGATCTAATATCGGGAACTATTAGTTCGATTTGATTTTGTTTTGTGTCAGATGGTTTATTCTTTGAAAGATGCGAAAGGCCATATATCATTGCAGTAGTTGTTTCGATATAGCCTACTGAACCTCTGGTTGAGGGGACTTCCTTGGGAGGGCAGTCAAATGTCGCACATAACTCATAGTAATTTCCATTTGACCACACAGGCGGAGCTTCAAGTAGGCGTAGCTGCAATTTAGATATAATATAAAAAAAAAAACAAAAAAACCAGTAAAGTGCAAAAAGTCAACTGGAAAAAGGAAGTACAACTTTCTTAAGTTGACAAACTTAAGTATCCCGCATACTATATGCACTCATTTTGTATACAATAAACTACGGATACAAGTTTGTAATGATTTTTTTCAATGAAATGTCTATAAACTTAACCTTTACTTTTTGCATTTTTTCCTTTATCTCTCTCTGACCTATAGTCATTGCTTCGTGCTAAATTTCAAGATTCTGAGTACACGGGAAGTGGTAGATTTTGATTCTTACGAATTTAAAAATTTGCGCCAAAAAGGGTGTACATAAACTGTATTTTCTTTCCGTTCCCTCTGCTTACCGTACCATATGCTGGATACACTAAACATCGCAGGGCAAGCGTGATGTGTGAAGCTAAAAAACGTTTAAACTACAGAAAATTTCTCCTAATAAATAACTGGGATTCGAACCCCTATCTCTCACGTAAAGAAGGCAACATATTCCAAGCTATTTAAAACTCTAACCAATTAAGCGCTTCAGTAATCTACGTATTTTCAAACCTATATATATTATATAAAAATAAACTCAAAAGATTCTCGAGCTATCCATCCAACCACTACGGTACGGGCGGATTGCTCTCGAACTCAAAGAGCCTACATTGTTGGTAACTTTCCCTCTCAACTCTACAACTTGATACTTAACTAATCTGAAGTACCCTCTTATCTTATTTTTCCATTCAATCACGAAGATATAACTAGTGCCTAAGGCTCTTTTCATTTTCATTCAATTAATGTATAAATGGCTTCGATATCTATGTTATTGGTTTGTTGATATGTTTGGTTAAGCGTAGGTTTAGTTTCCTTGATTATTGTTAGTGATTATTTTTTTGTGTTTTGAAGCTTATTCGCATTTTTATTTTGGATAATCGCATCTTATAGAGTATTTCCTGTAGACTTGCAATAAAATAAAAGGAAAAAAATCCAAAAAATGGAAATTTATATTACAGATGAAAGAGCTATTACTCAAAATTATTGCATACGTCAGAAAACTTAAATTTGTCAATAGCAGTAGTTGTCAATAAGTTGTACATCCCGGTGACCTACAATCCTGCATTTGTTACGGAATCCTCTTTGTGCGAGTCCATCTCGCGCTTGACCAGTTTTTTTCCAATCGTTCAATCAAATTCTTTAGCTTTATTATATTAGTATAGATATATATGTATGATTTATCAATGGTTTTATAACTGATAAGATATAAGAGGCTTGGCTTGGCTTTTAATCGGATAACCGTATCAGAGATGAAGAGAAAATATAAAATATTTGTCAATGGAAAAATATTTTTCATAGTTGTATGGATGTAAGTTTTGCTTAACTAGGTCACGCCCACGGTACCGCCCGCGCAGCATTGT
>DWQW01011458.1:0-11424 GCA_018249695.1 Heliconius erato demophoon
CACCAGAGCGAAGAAATGGAAATATAAATTTAAGTAAATATTTCATCTCCTCGAGTGGGGATCGAACCCACAACCGGTCGGTTTTGCAGTCACACCTCGTGCCGCTGCGCCACGACCGGCCTCAAAAAGATAAATTATAATATTTAGTTAAATTCAATAGTAGTCAATTCAAATTTCATTTTAAGTGTAATTATGAGTAGACCATATGCATTCCACATCTACAAGTTGTCTTGAGGCCAGTGGTGGCGCAGCGGCACTAAGTGTGACTATATTACCGATTGATTGTGGGTTCGATCCCCACTCGAAGAGATGAAATATTAACTTAAATTTATATTTCCACTTCTTCGCTCTGGTGTCGAGGCAACGCGCGGCGTTGAGGTCTACCACTCCAGTAATTGTTGATAGTAACTGAAAATACTCGTAGTTATACTATAAGAGGATACCTTTATATGCAATGTTTAAAGGTTTTTTTTATGATATAATGTAGAATAATATATTCTATAGAGAAATGACACATTCTTTTTATTCTTTCACTATAATACATAATTGTATTCATTAGAGGTTACTCTGTGCTAAGATGGCGCCTCTGGTCTCGCATTTACATCTCTGATATCTTTATAATATGTACCATAAAAAAATTATCCATATTTGATAATATATCAATATAAATCATAGAAATATAAAACATTGAAAAGAAAAGGAGAAACGCAATTATATTCCATTTTTCTTGTTTCGTACTTAAAAAACGTATTAATAAATTTGCATAAAATTCATTTGTTTTGAGTAAAACATTAATTTTAATTCAAAAAATATAATTGGTACTTCCTTAGAGATAGTCTTGGAGTCAATGACATAGCGAATAAGCTCTCTTTTGGCCACGTTACGCGCTATCCTAAGAACTAGGTCGGATGCAAGTGCTTTACTATATCATTCTCTGGAGTGAGATGTCATGATGCAGGACATGAGAGTCAATGGTCTAACCAACGAGGTTGTTAAAGACCGTGCAAAGTGGAGTAGGTTAAGTAGAAAGGCAGACCCTGGCGAAAGATGAATGTCAGGAGAAAGAAGAAGGTTTCACCAAGAGGGGCGTTAAGTTACGCCGCCCAACGAACTGGAGAAATGGAGTCTTCTACCTGCCTACCTCACAAAATATTACTAAAGTAAACAAAAATCATCTACCAACTATTATATCACAGTCCATTACCATCCAGTTCACATAGAACGCTTACAATAACATATGACGAGAGTGGCGAGAACGTTGCCTATTTGTTTACAGACAAGGATATATTTAGGCGGATTTAAATTCTGATATACAGCAGTTTAATATTTTCAAATGGCATGGGGCCAAAGCACGATTTCGTATTTTGTTTGGTGTATCTGTTTAATACGAATAGGTTTCGCCTTTCGCTATTAGATAGTGGTTTTTGATGGGTTATGTGGATGTGGAGTTTTTATTTGAGTGTTTTTGCTTTTGGGGTCGGTGTCGAAATGAGAAGGTTTTTAATATATCTGTGAAGATAAAGTATAAAGAATTTTCACAAAATAATCAATAGTTATGTTGTTAAAGTAAAATTAATATATGAATGTTATTTTCATTTACTTTTGTGATAAGAGATATCAGCATGCAAGCTGTATGGCTAATGACTCTGGAGATTTGTTTAGCGAAAGCGATAAAATATCTAACTTAATAACCCACGAATGGAATTCGAATCCATAAACATCCGGGGCCGTGATTTCTACCTCTAGTAATCAAATGCGCGATTTAGTTATGTTTTTGTATGTCTGTCACTTTTTGTTCCCTTTTAATTGTGAAACCAGTGAACCAATTTTGATAAATTATATGTCATTGGATTTATCTTGATTGCGCGAGATACTACTTACTTTAGTTTATGCAGTCGGGTTTATCTTTTTTTATAATGAAGTTTTATTTTACTTCAAATGGATTTATATCAAATCATAATATATTTTACGAGTATAATAACCTATGGAAGAGTGTAAGTCGAGACGCTTTATAATCTAGAATTTTATGAAAATATCCAGTCAAGTAAAATTGTAAGGAATGCTAAACTAATTTAGCTTAGACAGTTCTTTATTTAGTAATGTTAAAGTTATAGCTAATAAACTGAAATTTTAAATAATGCAAGGTGAAAATAAGTAACATCAGATTACATTTATATATATGTATATTTAAAACGTAAGTTCTACAGAGAATGTTTATTAAAAGTTCAAAATAATTTAAGTATCTTTGTTTAGAACTTTATTACGAACATTGAAGCTATTTATACATATATATTTTATTACGCAAAACGTTTTATGGGCTTGGACAAATAAGGGCTAGCAGAGGGAACCTAGTGCTAAGATACTCCGTTCTCTATTTTCCGCCCAATATCAAAAAAATATGTTTTAAATGACGGAACTCAACGCCGCACTTAGTCTACCACAAAAAAATGTTAATAATTTTAAATATAATCAAACATACTTGAGGCCAGTCATGGCGCAGCGGCACGAGGTGTGACTGTAAAACCGACTGGTTGTGGGTTCGATCTCCACTCGAGGAGATGAAATATTTACTTAAAATTTATATTTCCATTTCTTCACTTTGGTGTCGAGGATATATTTATATTTGGAGGCGCGGCGTTGAGTTCTGCCACTCAACACGCAATGCTTCCAGAATTTGGCAGAAAGTGGGGAACGGAGTGTCTTAACGCTAAGTTCCCTCTGCCTACCCTGCAGTGTGCGGGATACAGCGTGTAGCTGATTTATTTATTTAAATATAATCAAATATATATACCTTAAAATGTACATTATGCATAGGATTAAAATCGCCACTATAGCGTTGGTATTGTTTCATAAGTTCATTATCATAGCCGGCGTCGACCGGCCCAGCGAGCGGCAGACCCAAGTTCGTGGTCAGTTGTAAAGTGGAATGTAGTTCCGTTTCTTCATTGTTTGATATATCCTGTGGAAGGGTCAGAATTTATAGTGTTTTCTAGGGTCTACTACCCTTTTTGGGTATAAATTTTATTTTATTGTGAAATTGTTGGTATTTTAGAAGGAAGGAAGAAGTGTAGAGTGAATTTTTATATTATATTGTGATTAGGTCTGGGATTTTTTATTTGGTAAATTTATCTGTAGGTACTTATCCCATTCTGTTATTGTGTAAGAGTTGAAACTTAAAGATTGAACCCATAACCATCGCGCATAAACGTGTGACCGTAAAGTCAAGTGCTATCTAAATAATTATAATAAATTGTTAGGTACCAATTAAATTAAATTAAAATTTGACTTAATTTAATAATTTATAAATTATAAGTCGATTTAATTTAATTTAACTGGTACCTACCAATTAACATTTACAAAAAGAACAAAAGCCATTCCATAGACTTACCATATCACAGCTCCCCTCCACCTGACGCAGTTCTAACTTCAAATCACTTATGTTCGAATTCCGATCGCTATCTTTGAATTGATCGAAAGTTTTACCAATTTCGGTAATGTCGGGTTTCTTAGACTCAGATTTGTGGGTTTTACGATGACAAAGCATTAAAGTCAGCATTATGATAAGTATGACTATAGTTATCGAGACGCCAGCTCCTATCATGACCATAAATGGTATTGATTCTGTAACAAATGACAATTTACCTTATAAGATTACCTTATAAGGGCATGATAATTTTAAAATGATAATAATAGATAGTTTTGTTTGAGGTAATGATATTATAGATTGACTTTTTACATTAAATTGTATCTTCTGATAGGTTTATTCGTAGACTATATGTAAAAATAAAATTAAAAAATTAAACCAGCTTCACGCTGTATCCCGCACACAGCAGGGTAGGCAGAGGAAACCTGGTGTTAAGACACTCGTTGTGAAGGCATTGCGTGTTGAGTGGCGGATCTCAACGCCGCGCTTTGCCTCGACACCAGAGCGGAGAAATGAAAATATAAGTGTAAATAAATGTTTCATCTCCTCGAATGGGGATCGAACCCACAATCAGTAGATTTTGCAGTCACACTTTGTACCCCTGCGCCATGACTGGCCTGGCTCTGAAAATATGTTATAATATATAATATATATGTAAAATACATAATATAATATTAATATATGCTTACTATCAGGTATTAAATTAATTTGTATACTGTCGCTTCCGTAAGCATTTGACGCTGTACAGTTATAGGTGCCAAAGTGTTGAGGGAGACTCTTACGAATAACTAAAGTAGACTTCGTCATTCCATCTGCTAGAGATTCTTCTAGAAATACGTAATCCTGCAATATTTCAAATCTTAAAAAATCTTTTAAAATTAAATTAAGTAACTATATATTAAAATTAAAATATTTATTATTAATAATGCATTTATTTCCCTTTAACTTACTCTGCAAGAAAAATAATTTTGGGTAAGTCAGTTTACAGTAATCCATCCAAAGTATAAATCATTTATTTATACTTTCATACTAATTATAATATTTACTTTATACATTATAAAAACACTAAATAAAAAAAACGACCTAGTTCCGAAATACATTTATAAAAACTGCTATATATTGAGAATCAAATAAATCAGCTTCACGTTATACCCCGTACACATCAGGGTAGGCAGAGGGAATCTAGTGTTAAGACACGCCGTTCTCTATTTTTCGCCGAATTCTGGAGGCATTCCATGTTGAGTGGCGAAACTCAACATCGCGCTTTTGCCTCGACATCAGAGTGAAGAAATGAAAATATAAATTTAAATAAATATTTCATTGCTTCGAGTGGGGATCGAACCCACAACCAATCAGCCATACACTTGTACATTTTTTTAACATCTATTATAAAATGCTATTTTCCTTAATTATTAACCAATTAAAGTCTAATATAAATACTATATTATCACATATTTAATACTCACTTGGTTATGAAAAGAGTTTATTTCACTTCCCCCAAACGCCCATATAACAAGATCTGGCTTTGGAATTGAGAATGAAATGCATTCTATATGAACACTGTCACCTTCAACGCCGTACTGTGTCTGATTCGACCTAATTTTTGGTGGACCTAAAATAAATATAATTTATTTATACATAATTAAAGTATTATGACGTAGAAGAATACTAGTAGAGTAAGAGTAGATTCTCAGATATATAAAATTATTTTGTAACTGAGTGAATAATCAACTAACCACAGCCGGGACTACGCGGCGTAGAACGCTGAAATTCGGCCTGTAACATTGGGGAGTGCGCAGAAAAAATAAGAGGGGATTTTTGGTTATTCCAGCGCGAATGGAACAAAAATATTTTCCATTTTACGTCTTTAAAGTGTCCACAATCAAAGTTGTGGGTCAACTACTATATACTGAAATATAATACCGTAATAATAATCAATAATGAGGCCAGTCGTGGTGCAGGGGCGCAATGTGTGACTGTAAAATTGACCGGTTGTGGGTTCGATCCCCACTAGAGGAAATGAAATATTTATTTACATTTGTATTTTCATTTCTTCGCTGTGGTGTCGAGGAAAAGGGCGGCGTTGAGTTTCGCCACTCAACAGACAATGCCTCCAGAATTCGGCAGACAGTGGGGAACGGAGTGGAGCTAACACTAGGTTCCCCTCATAACGGGGTAGGCATCCTACACTATGTCTATATAATTATGTAGCTTACTTAGGTCACATATTAAATAATAATAACAATATTAGTAAAGCTAAAAAGTGAAGAAAGAAGTGCCTTGACAAAATAAGTTTTCTTTGCGTATTCTGCTATATGCGGGATTAAGCGGGTGAGGCAAAAATGAAAAATAATATATATTTTAATTTGCAAACAGCTATGTCGTTTTGGCACGATATTAAATAATCCTTTTAATATAACGTTATTTTTATTAAGCTTGGATATAATATAGTGTAGCCTAAAATAGGCTTAGGTTCAAATCCAGCGCAAATATTTTTTTTATTGATGATTTAATGTTTTTAATTTTATGTTTTATAAAGGCTCGCTCGTATCCCTGGCATCCATATCTAGAGCACCATATATTGTTAGAGTATCCCCTTGAGGCGAACACGCACCATACGCCCCTCCTAGTGTTATAAACGGTAACGAATGTAACGGCGTTGAGGACCGCCACCCAACACAACATTGCCTGGAACGGCGAACGGCCGGAAGTAGAGGACGGAGCTACAATAACTTTGGCAACTTAATTGAAGCAACTATGAATTTCATTCTCTCTCTTCTCATCTGTATAATAAAGTTGGTAGAAAAAGCAAAAACAAGTGTCTTACCTACTCAATCAATTTAATAATATGGATACGCGTATATAAATAAAAATAAAATTAGTTTCACGCTAAATCCCGCCCTCAGCAGGGTAAGCAGAGGGAACCTAGTGTTAAGACACTCCGTTCCCCATTTTCTGCCGAATTCTGGAGGCATTGCGTGTAGAGTGGCAGAACTGAATGCCGCGCTTAGCCTCGACATCAGAGCGAAGAAATGGAAATATACATTTAAGTAAATATTTCATCTCCTCGAATGGGGATCGAACCCACAACCAGTCGGTTTTACAGTCACACTTCGTGCCGCTGCGCCACGACTGGCCTCAATAAATAAATTAACTAATTAATTAATAAATTAATTAGGTATAACGGTAAATATTGACAATTAATGTTTAAATATTGGTTGAAAACCGCATATCATTTTATTACGTGATTTGATCTGTGCTATGGCACTAAAACCACAAAAAACATTTTAGTTTTATTTATCATTGCAAATAGTATGTATTTATGTTTAACATCGTTGGGATTTAAACTATTAAACTATAATATTTCTTGCCACAGACAATGAGCGACTAATCTGATATATTTTATACTAGCGGCTCGCCCACGGCTTCGCCCGCTTAAAATACATGATTATTGATTTACACCCAATATTAATAACCTATCTCAAACGTCAATCTTAGATTGTTTCATATATCTATCCAATCTAGAGATTGGATAGATGTATGAAACAATCTAAGATTGACGTTGGAGATAGGTTATTAATACTGGGCGTTAATAAGCAGAATTGATTGACAACTATAATGACTTCTAATATGATTTTTTTACGACATTATTGTCAAAGGATTTTTGATTGTTTTAAATAAAAAAATACGACCATTGTTGATATTTGATATTTATAAAATATACATAAAGCTAATTATTTATTACACATATATATTTTTGTAACTTTATGTTCTTTTTACCTATATAATATACTATGTTAAATGTGCTGATGTAAGTGAATAATTTATTTTACTCATTCAGAAACAGCCTTAAATGTTAAATTATTGATTTGAAGGATTCATAATATTCTTTGTGAAATAACTGTAATAATTGCATATTAACTCCTGTACAGCTTTTAAATTAGTTACATATATTATATGAACGAACCAACCAAAAAATCTTTGCATTTACTTGATATTTCTTTCAAGATCGTTCTTTATGTTGAATTAATTACGACTTCTTTCAAATGACGATAACTTTTTTTTTAATGAACCGATTTTGATGAACTAAACTTTAGTAGTAAGTTGAGTTAAAACAAAGCAATTGGTGAAATTTTCAAGTAAATCCGTTGAGTACTTTCAGAGAAAAATGCGTACAAAAATATGTCGACAGACAGACAGACAGACAGACAAGAAATTCAAAAAAAATCTTTTTGCTTTCTATTATTCTTTTTAAGTGTGCCTCTATCCATTTCAGTCAAAATTACTAAATGTACAGACAACATATTTTTACTGTCTTATTAAATAATAGAGATATGCCTAGATATATTGTTGGTTCGAATTCATATAAATTTTAGTCTAGGTATCCAATTTTATAAATATTTATTTGTATATAATATATAAATAATAAAATTATTAAATTATCTTGCTTTATGCTTCTCTTAAAGACAAAATCTATACTTATAATAAATCAATCGACGATGAAATATGAGGGTTTATGCTTCGTTTTTTGTCGCATTTTCTATCATAACTATAATATAGGATAATTCCCGTTGATATACAATTACGAAATTTGTTAAGAAGTTAAAATTTACGGCACGTATAAAGGAAAATACCAAAATTATTTTTCAAAAATTGAATACTTATTGTATTTGTGTCACAGAAAAGAACCATCAGGTACAAATTTTAATCGGTACTTAATTTGATACAAAATGACAACTTAATTAGTTATTCTTTTGGTGTATCTCCATTCATGAAACTGGTACGAAACTCTCGGAGCATGAGTACGACTTGAACTTGACCGAAAATGTTGATTATTTTATAGGTTATATAAAAATGCCCAAAAACGTGCTTTCTATGTATATTCTGTATACCAATTATATATTTAACTAATAATATATGTTACCAATTTAAAAACTATACAGGAGCTAATATAAGTTATTTTACAAAGAATATCGTGAGTACTTATCCAAATCAATTAATTAATAATTAAGACTGTTTGTAATATCTATATTTCTTAAATGAATAATCATGTAATTCAAGCGGGCAAAGCCGCGAGCAGGCCGCTAGTTAATAAATAAAATTCCTCCGTCAGTAATAAACAAAATTTAAAAACAACACATAACTGAAACTACGCGGCGCTCCTTCCGGGATTTAAGAGGGTACTAAGAGAGGAGTTTCAAAAAAATGGGAGGGAAACGAGAAAAAATATGAGTTTCTGTTTTCTCGAATCTCAAAAATCTAAATATGGGCAGCAATTAGTGTCAAATTTATCTCAAACAAAAAAAATAATAGGAGTGATTTATTATTATTCCAATACTGTATAAGAAACAACGTAAAAGTAACGAATTTGTTTAAAAATTATATAAGCATGGATAAGTCATTGTCAAGACACTCCGTTCTCATTTTCCACTGGAATTTCACACACTACATATTGAGAGGTGAAACTAGCTATGCTACACTTCTTATAGTAGAGTGATAAATGAAAAAAAAAAAGAATATTATTTTTCCCCCGAATATGGATCGAATCTATAATCATCGCATTTATACTCAGGTGATGTCACATTGCGCCAGGCTATATTATATGTATAATAATAGTTTTTCTACACAATTTTCCTACAAATCCGCTTAAAGTAAATTGAAAGAGAACGCTTAGCATTCATTTTAACTTCTTAGAAATACTGAGTAGATTAGAAGTAAGAACTAGGAGGCTTTTGACAATACTATTCATATTTATTTCATATTTACGTTTATATACGCAGAAATACCTAAAGTATGAAGCCTGTAGTGGCGCAACTGTAAGCTGATAAGTTGTGGATTCGATTCCCACTTAAGAAATAAAATATTATTTTTATATTTCCTCTCTCCGATAACGAAGCAAAGCCTGGCGTTGAATTTTATAACTTAAGACAAAACGTCTCCAGAATTCGGTAAATATTGGGGAATGTTCTTTACACTATGTTTCCAGGTTCCCTCTGTCTACCCTGCTATGTCCTTGCACCATATAGGCTGAAGCTAAAAAAAAAACAGAGTAAGCAGGAGGAGATTGGTGCTGAAATACTTCGTTCATTGCTTTCCGTCCAATTATTCAGGTCATTCTGATATGTATTTTTTTTAGAATATTCAGAAATTGAATAAAATTTGTCTGAGTATAAGAATATAACAACTAACCTTTCAAATATACCATCGCTGGTGCTTCTATATCTTGATAGCCTTCCACACTTACTCTACACCAATATTGGCCAGCCGTCTGTTTGTTCACTGTTACAGTCAAATTGGCAGATTTACCAACTCTCTAGAAAAATGTGTATGTGTTATTTCAAATTTATATAAAATACGTATTATGTGGACAGATATATATAACAGATAGTTGTTTGACTGTAAATGTGAAGGTTGTGGGTTCGATTTCCATTTTAGTATAATTGAATTATTTTCTCTTTCTCACTTTGGTAAGAATGTATAGCTCGGTCTGGGTTAAGAATAACTCAGAATCAGAATAACTCAACAAACGGGCAATGCAAGGGGCACGGAGAGTTAAAACACTGGGTTTACTTTGCCTGCACAATATGTGGGATACAGTGTATTTTTTTTTTATCATGCAAATAGCAGATTAGGGAACCTAGTGTTAAGATAGTCCATTCCCTACATTCCTCAGCGGAAAACAACGCCGCGCTTTGCCTCAATAAAAAATAACTTACCACAACTTTATCACGGTCGTATCTAAGCCATAGTACTTTGGGCGACGGGTGGCCATCAGCTAAGCATGTCAACGTAGTCGTAGTCCCAACATCTCCTTCAACGTTGTGAGGCTTTGATTTAAAAGCTGGTCCATCTAACAAAAATAGAGGTTATAACAAAAAATGTCCTTTATTATAAGATAATGGTAGACGGTGCAAATACAATCTATGAAGAGGAATTTCTCTCTGGCAGATGATGATATTTAATTTATTTTCATTTACACGTTCTGGCAGACACTGCCTTCTCCACTTTCCACCGTATTTTCCAGGCACGTATTGAGTGGCCGAACTCAACGCCGCCCTTTTGTATTGGTACCAGAGTGAAAAAAAAATATATAATATAATAAAATATTAATAATATTGGTAAGAACAAGAAACAAGAATTGGGAATCGAACCCACAATCTTCGCGTTACAACCACATTATATATAGTATAGAATAGATATAGATTGTTTTTCTTCAATCTTAACAGCTATTATATTTATATTAAAATAAATACTTATAAAACCATCCAGTTTTTTATACTAATAAAACCATAAAGTGTAATGGCACGAATAATCTCCTTAAAAGATTTTAAAACAAATTAGACTCTTAACCGGTTATTTATTCTCACGAGAAAGATAAACTTAATTGCTTTATTCGAAAACTTGAAGGTTTAAAAATGTCCGCGAATTTCCTTTATCGCTTGTCTCTTAGAGTTTTCTCGCGCTTCGAGAACGACAGTGTAATTAGAAGTTAGCTTCTATTAATATTTTTGCTTAAAAATTGTTTACATATTGTAGTACAAGCTACTTTGTTTAATTTAGTTTTAATTTGTATTTGTGATTTTGTTTGAAAACGTATAAACTTATTTGTAGGTTGTGGCAAAAATCGGAATTTCTGTCTGTCTATCTGTTCGTATGTTACATATTGTGTTCCCCTAGTCGTTTAGAATTTCGAGAAATATCATATATAAATAAATCTCTTACTGTTCCTCTTAAATTAAAAAAAATTAGGCTTTATAAGCCAGAGCCAGGGTAGTCAGAGAGAATGGAGCGCCAAACGCTACGGTCTCTACATACCTCTTTCGCCTCGTCCACTGTCATCAACGTCTTCATACATGCCCTTCGGGGGGTCCTTATGCTTTTTACGTGACCTTCCTCCAGTATCTTTGATACTGTGTTTTCGAAGGTCAACCGAGGTCTCCCCCTACCTCTCTTACCGCTCACTTTTCCATCATAAATCTTTTTTGCCATTCTTTCATCAC
>DWQW01011459.1:0-11424 GCA_018249695.1 Heliconius erato demophoon
TCAACACGCAATGCCTCCAGAATTCGGCAGAAAGTGGGGAACGGAGTGTCTTAACACTAGGTTCCCTCTGCCTACCCTGCTGTGTGCGGGATACAGCGTGAAGCTAATTTAATTTTTTAATTTTAATAATAAAACAGTACATAATTAATCTTTTTTTAGCTTGCTGTATGCCGCGTATGTACGTTGTAGCACAAAGCAAGGTAGGCAGAGGATGCCTGGGTACCTAGTAAACAAACTCAGTTCCTAGTAAGCAGTTCCGTTCCCACTTTCCGGCGAATTCTGGAGGCATTGCGTGTTGAGTGGCGGGACTCGCCGCTAAACACGCGGTATGTCGCGTTTTACGTTGTTACCAGAGCCACAAAATGAAAATATTAACGAAAATAAATATTTATTTCCCCGAGTGGGAATAGAACCCACGTGTCGCGTTCACAGTCACGCGCCTGTGCGCCACGTCACGCCACTGCCCTTTTGACCTTTTTTCACTTATGACATTACTTTTTACTAAAACTTCATCAATTCATTTCCGTAAATTCTTTGGGTATAATTTTTCAAATAATTACTACAAATAAAAAAAGAATATTTTAACGCAAATCAATCTACTATATTATAACTCACCTATGTACATAATCCGTAGCTGAAGCCGGGGCGCAATATTGTAGAACAAGGTCCACGCGGGGCACGTCCAACCCTCTAGCTGCTACGTCCTTTACAGAAAGATGACAAAAAAAATAATTTAATGCCCTTAGTTGATCTCGGTGTTATTATTAATATTGAAAGTGGGGAACGCAAGTGTCTTAATGAGAAAGTAAAAAAAAATCTTAATTCAAGGTTCCCAGGTTCCCTGTGCCTACTTTGTTATATGTGGAATACAGTGTGAAGCGTGTAAATATTGATGTTGATTTTAAGGCTTCTTCGACATAATCTGATGGTAAAAACATTTAAATAAGAACTCCAATGCGTTTAAACAAGATATAAAACGTTAAAATCATATTTGTATGATAATTGAACAATGGACGATCAAATCAAAATAATTAAAACACACCATAAATTTGATAAAACCAACAGTATAATTCACCGTACTAAATATTATTTATATTTACAAAAGAAGATGTGAGATATTAATAAAAACTTACCGTACATATAAGTAGACCTCTCTTAGCACTTCGAAATTGCTTGAAAACTTCTATTCTATTTTCGTGAGGCATTGAACCGTGCAGACTGAAGATATCCAATTCCTGCGGTATCAATCCACCTTCAGATGGCGCTTCATAATCCATTTCATATTCCGAATCAGAGTCTTCTTTTCTTTTGGGTTTAGAATCGTCGTTTTTCTTTTTAACTTTTATATCTTTACCAGTTAGCACCGTTTCTATTAATTCCGAATGATAGTCCACCATTTCTAATGTCGCCATGAAAACAATCATTTTACCACCTTTCTTGTTTAAAATACAATGTTCCACGATAAGTGAACATAATGTTACGAGTCTAAGTTTCATAGGTACTATTAGAAAGGTTTGATTGACAGTTGCAGGTAAAACTAGTTCGTCTTCAACAATCGCCGTCTTTAGAGCTTCTACGAATATATTCCCGTTTGTAGGAACTTCTTCTTTTGCTTCTTCTTTTACTTCATCTATTTTATCTTTTGGTTTCTCAGCATCTAACTGTTTTTGTACTTTGAAGTATTCATAATCTGAATCGCTGTCACTGTCGTCGTTTTTCTTATTAGATAAAGCTTTAGTTTTTGTAGCGTCATTGTTTTTGTCAAATAAATCTGGATGGTTCAACCCGTTGAACGGTTTTAGTCCTAAAATTATTTTGATATAATTTACACTCGATTTTATTTCACAAAAGTAATTAAAATATATTTCATTGTTTTTTTTAATGCATTATTCATACTAATTGACAATTTATATATTCTAAACTACATCATTAATACAATATTTCACTAGAATTATCCAACACAATTAAATATAAAACATACATTATTACAGTCGCTATTAATTCTATACAACCTATACGTATTTATATGCATTATTCTATGTTATTCGGATTAAAAAAAAAAAACAATTTACTAAAACATATATACACACCTCCTCTGTGATTTGCTACATTATTTGTAGTAGCCTCCACATCTTTTGTTACCTCAGATTTGTCAACAACTTCTTCTTCCACTTGCTCACTTTGAGATTTATTTTCATTTACTTCTTCGTTTATTTTTTTATCTGTTTGTTGCTTAATTGGCTTTAATGAATCTGCGACAAGCGCTTTGCCATCAGATGTATCTACAAAGACAGGATCTCGCATAGTTATTCCTGCTAAATTTTCGACGGCCTATAGATATAAAGAAATATTATAAAAGATGTACAACAAAAACCGATGCATAGTCAAAAACTTTATTATATATTTTTATTTATAGATATTTTTAAAAGACAAACTAAAGCATACGTAAATTAAAAATAATATAATATGTTAGCTCATTCGCTACTTTCTATAATATTGCATGCGATTGCCAAAAAACCTAACCCAGAAACCACTTTCAGAAATAATTTTAAAAATATTTTATTTTAAACAAATCAGAAAAAAGAAAAAAAAATACCTTAGTTAAAGTTGCTGATAATAAGATGGTTTGTCTTTCTTTAGACAGAAATACTTGAGTAAGAGGATGTTCTGTACTAGACTCTTCAGTTTTAGTTTCAACATTTTGGGATTCTTGCGAATCACTTTCAACTGTTTTTTTAATAATAGTTTGTTTAACGAGTGCTAGTGGATCGTATGTTGCATTTTTTTTATGATCTTCAATTGATTTTACAATAGCCGCTACATCCTTCTCGTAGCCCATATCCAACAGTCTATCTGCTTCGTCCAATATAAGACATCTACATGGAAATGTCAAAGTACTTAATATTTTATTGGTTCACCTTGCATGTGTAAGGGTGTCGTTGCAGGATAAGGAACTCATAACAGGTATGTGCAATTGTAAGTTTATAATTATTTTTTAATTTTAATTATCTCTTTCCCCTACCAACGCCAAATTCGAATTAGCGCCACCTTATAGACCAGGCCAGGCCAGACCAAGATATTTTAGTTAACTATAGCTATATTTCTCTGTCTCCTACTTTTACAGATTTTTGCAGGATAGTTAGATTGGTCCTATTGTTAAGACACTATACTTCCTGCCTATATGCTGCATATAAAACTATTTTCATTAGCTAACATCATTTAAATTTAAATGAATCTCAAGACAATAATAAAAATACAGTTTAATCAATATTCCAAACAGCTTACCCTATTTTGGCAAAATTTAAAGAGTGTGTGTGTCTTAAGTGGTCATTTATTCTTCCAGGAGTCCCAACTAAAATGCTAAGACCCTTTCTTAATCTTGCTTTCTCTGCTTTCCGTTTTTGCCCACCACTTAATAAACCAGGCACAATCCAAATAAAAGGCTAAAAATGAAATCTAATTTACATATAATACTTAAATCAAAAACTCACACAAATCTTTCATACATGGCTGGTTGATAATAAATAAATAGCATTATTTAAGGTGTTTTGGCACATTGATTGTTAACGCAATAGCTGTGGGTTCAAATGCTACTCAGGAGAGTTTAATTATGTTAATTATCTTGTTCTAGCGACAAGATAAAGCACAGCTTTCGAGTTCCACAATTGAACTCACAAACTGGGAAAGAGAGTGTTTATTTGAATTCTTGAGGATATATTTCATTTCACTTTGAGAATCAAACCCACATCAGTCGCATTTACAATATATGTTTATCTAACACTAAGAAAATAATGACAATATACCTTTGTAAGTTTAACAAATAATTCATAAGTTTGAACAGCCAATTCTCGAGTTGGAACCACAACAACAACTCTTATTCCATCATGTCTATTAATTTTCGGTCTAATTGCTTGTAAACCTTCTATTATTGGCAAGGCATAAGCTAAAGTTTTGCCTGAACCTGTCTGTGACCTAATATGTAACAAAAAATATAAAATAATTAAATAAATATTAAAATGTTTTAATAATTTATAATAATTTCAATGTAGCAGGACACAAATCCTCCAAATCCTCTGGGAAATCATCTAAACATATTTAGATTTTTACTCTAATATTTTTGAATGTATGTAAAATAGCACTTAAACAAATAGATATCTATTGTTTTGTTTCAAAGTTTAAATTCTTTAGATTTTTTGGTGTTGTAAGTATATGGTCCATTATTGGTGTCTATTAAGTATAAAAATGTAGCATATTTAATCATCATTAAATTAACAAACTAGGTAATAAATAAAAATATACTTTGTCTGGAACTTAGTGTGGAATAACACTAGAAATATTAAAAAATATTAATATTTTTTTTTAAATGGTCTTTCCTAGCAGTAATCTTTGTGTAGCAGAACTTAGTACTGACAGACTGAGCCAATATATACAAGCTGTAACAATTATCACTTATTCCCAGCTTAATGTAAATGTCAGAGATGTGTTGAATGATTTCCAAGATGTGTGGATTGGAGTTCCGAAACAGCAATATTTTATGTTTCCTATAAATATCTTATTCTTCTCATAGAAGAATACACTTTACAATAAAATAAAAAAAAACTTCACCTAATTAAAACATCCCTGCCGTCTAAAATAATTGGAACTGCTTTTTGCTGCACTGTCATCAATTCAGTCAGACTCATGTTTTGTTTTAAGTTAGCTATACTATGAGGATGAATGTTTAAATCAGAAAAGGTTTTGCCTGCAAAAACTCTTTCCATAACAGGTTTTACAGCTTTTTGTCCTATTTTAGGGACATCTGGATTATTTTTAAATAAAGATGATATCCAGGGCCCATTCCTTGGTTTTTGTTTCACTTGTAAGTCATCACTTATTTCTTGATAATTTTTGCCTTGAAATTTACCCTTATTTTCACTGAGGTCACGTAGCCGTGATTGTAATACATCTTCTGGTTTATTATTTACAACTGAAAGTTTTGGCAATTTGTTCTGTGGTTCACCTGAATTCCTTTGCGGAAATTTCATTGGACCTGCATTTTGTGGCCTTTTTCTCGCAATTATTGTTCCACCAAAGTCTGGTTTCGGTTTAAATTTGTATTCTTTTGATTGTTTTTGATTTTGTGTTTTGCTGCCTTTATATTGTGGCTAGTGATAAAATAAAAAACATTAGAAAAGAAACAAAAGAGTTCCAAAATGAGTAAAGAAATACACTTACCTTTCTTGAAACAGATATATTCAATTGTAAGTCTTCCATTTTGCCAAAGTATCACACAAACAGTATAGTCTTAAACATCCACTTTGAGGTTATTTGCACGTTGTGACATTTGTTTTGTTATTGACATGTTTTGACATTGAAGATTATGTTCGAATACTTGCACTAAAATAATCTTACTTAAAAACAAGATAATATGTATTTACAGGATAATAACTAACATAAAATTAATAATATTAATTATTATTGTTGTATTCCGCACACAACAGCGTAGGCAGAGGGACCTAGTGTTAAGACACTCCGTTCCTATTCTGGAGGCACTACGTGTTGAGTGGCGGAACCCAGCGCAGTGCTTTGCTTTGACACCAGAGCGAAGAAACAGTAATATAAATTTAAATAAATATTTGATTTCCTCGAGTGAAGATCGAACCCACATCCAGTCGTGTTTACAGTCACACCTTGTGGCCATACGCCACGACTACCCTCAATATTATTGTATTGTAAAATATCGTACTAAATTTAAATTTAAAGAGGTACAAGGGTGTGACTGTAACATAACGATTGTGGATTCGATTCCCACTCGCGGAAAAGGAATATTTCAAATTTTCAATTCTTCACTCAGGTAACAAGACATGGCGCGGCGTAAAGTTTCGCCAAGTTGTATCTAGATATATTATAATAAATTTGAGTATATTTAAAAAAATCCGTACAAAATGCTCTTAGTATATTACTCCTTCAGCCTTAATCTGCAAGATAATTACAGCATGAAGCTGTAACTCCGAAAAAAGCTAATTTCTTTAATTAGTAGCATGCTATGGATTTACTGTGAAAAGAAACTATTACGCGTAGCATGCTATGAATCTACAGGTGCCGCACGGTTCACGTTGCATGATGAGGAGCTCAAAACCGTGCTTGGGACTTGTGACTCAAGTGTAGGTTTAAAGGCCCCCCTCAAATGTATAATAACAGTCCCAGCTTCTTTCTTTGTTGTAAGCAAAATAATTATGTATACATATTTAGTTGTGTCTTTGTAAGTAAATATGTATAGTTACAATTTCTTCTTATTGTCAAAAGCTCACAAAAATTATAACTTTAAATAATAAAGATTTATTGAATGATTTTCTATTAATGAACGATTTTTTTGAGATTTTCCCAATGAAATTTGTGAATACTGTATACATCATCAATATTTTTAGTTATATCAATAATGTATACAGTATAGTATATACGTACGCATGTAGGCAGTAGGTTATTAGGTATTTACCTACGCACACGAAAAAGAAACTCGATCGGACATCCATTTTCCGTTTGCATTACGTTACCAAATAAACATGCACTGTATTTCGTAAATGATACTATTCATAGCGTATAAGGGGCTTTCATAATATAAACATGGCTTTTTGGATTACAAATATTTATTCCACCCTATAGGCGTCATAAAGCAATGTTTTGTGAACACGCGCCGGCACGTGCTCCGCTGGAACTGCATCCGCGTCGCGTGTGCCTTCTATAACATAAGTAGATTACAAAGAGTAATTCGTTGCCGTAGAAAATTACTCTAAAGAATACTATCGTTTATGACATAAGTACAAGGAAACGTATAAATTATTATGACTTTTTTATAAATTTATCTTTTCTTTATACATAGAGGTACAGCTTCACACTGTATCCCGCATGTAGTAGGGTAAGCAGAGAGAGCTTAGTGTTAAGACACTCCGCTCTCCATTTTCCGCCAAATTCTGGAGGCATTGCTTCTTGTATTAAATACACGCTTGTACCCCCGTGCCAAGACTGGCCTCATCTTTTATTTAATATCTTTGAATTACTTTCATTTAAACAAATACCTACTCTTCTCATGACTTTCACATGATAAATTTAAATTTGTTACTTTTTTAAGACAATTGCCTATTAAGTGTCGTTAAAGATTAATTTGATATTTCAGTATGAATTATAAATCCCCGTAGAGTTACTTTGATGAATTATTAAAAAAAATGCAGGCCAGTCGTAGCGCAGCGGCATGAAGTGTGACTGTAAAACCGACTGGTTGTGGGTTCGATCCCCACTCGAAGAGATGAAATATTTACTTATATTTATATTTCCATTTCTTCGCTCTAGTGTAGAGATTAAGCGCGGCGTTAAGTTCTACCACGCAACACGCAATGCGTCCAGAATTTGACAGAAAGTGGAGAACGGAGTGTCTTAACACTAGGTTCCCTCTGCCTACCCTGCTGTGTGCGGGAAACAGCGTGAAGCTAATTTATTTTGATTTTATTAAAAAAAAGCTTACATTTGTTCTTACTTACCGAACAATTTGGCAACTTATAAAAAATTATAGATTTTTAAAAATAAAAAAATGTAAAAGGACCTAAATGTGTGTCGTTTTAAATACAACTTTCAATATATTTTATCCTATATATATTAGGAATCTACGTACTTGTTATATGTTGTAGGTACCTACATATACATAGCAGCAAATTATTTTATTTCTTTAAAGAATTGCTATGTTTGTTTGATATGATTTTAATACTCTGCTCAAAAAATATACATATTGTATGAGATTGAGAATGGCTAAAAATATATTTAGCATTTGAAATTGTAAATTCTAACCTCACTTTTCCCGCTTATAACAGGATATACAGATAAACCTAGTGTTAACACACTGCGTTCTCCGTTTTGTGCCTGTATTTGAGAAACTATGAAGTATGTACCAATAGTGAATGACGGAACTCAACGAAGTCAACTCAGGAAAACGAGGAAATGAAAACAATTTATTTCGACAAAGATCGAACCCATAATCATCGTGTTTTGCAGTCAGACGCTGTTCCACTATACCTGTGACGACCTCAATTTCTTATTTTTCCAAATATCTAACTATTTTAAAATTACTATAAAATAAAAAAAGAAATGCAATCAAACAAAAATATTATACTTTAAGCATAAAGAAAATATGGAGAAATTATTCTCATTCTCAGTAACTCCTTTCGGATTTCTTACATTGAAATTCTGTGAGCAAACGTTGAATAAAGGGAAGGAGATGTAAGGGCGCGACGTGATTACCGCCGACCAACCGGATCGACCCGCTGTGTTGTAGGTACAATAGAGCTACATGATTTTTCAAAATTAAGTATGATATGATTTTAAATCACTGAGATTTGTTTTATTATGTTATTATTTATAATATATATATATGTAAGGATTTATTACTGAATCTGTACCAGTGTTGCTCTCTCGGTAAGTCGCGGGATTTTTGAACATTTTAAGTTTAAAAAGGGGATTTTTTCGCCGAAAGCGGGACAAAAAAAATTATGATGATTTTATTTATCATTTATCCATTTATTTAGATAAAACTTTTAATAATCAACAATAAAATAAGAAATGTTTTACCATATGCAAGGCAATTAAGTCTTCAAAATAATTATAACTACGTAACTTACGCATATAGGTATGTACTTATTTCGATAAAATTATTAATAATTAATTAAAATCTTACGGTAATAAAAAAAGATTTATTATAGTACGTGGAATAAACCGCAAAAAGCGGGTCTATGCTTGTCCCGTTAATTACGTATTAAGGGCTAAATATCGGGACGTCCCGCCAAAATCGGGACATCTGTCAACGCTGATCTGTATACATCGTAATTATCTATTCCGTCGGTCATCTTTCGTAAATATAATTAATTTAAATTTGCTTATCTACTTCGTGCTTACTTTAAGAGATGTCATACAAAATTAAAAGAACTTATATAAACATTAAAATGAATAAAAACCAGTTCAATAATTAATAATTTAGTGAAAACTATAGTAAATATTGAACAGTTGTTCAATATTACTTTTGACTGACTGACCATCAAGGCTGTTAGCTTCGATAAAAAATATAGATATATTTATAAAATCCAATTTAAGAGTTAAATTATAATATTATTGAATAATTTTACTAATTAATATGTACAAATTATAACACAACTCACTATTATTATAAATTGTTTTAACAATGAAGTTACCTAAAGTTTCCCGTTTGCGTTAACTACAGAATCAGGTCACTTGAAATTCTTACTGCAAATATTGGACTAAAGGAAAGGGAGGTGCGGACGCGACGAGATTACCGCCAGCCAACCGGGTCGACCCTACTCAGGATTGTAGGTAAAACGAAACATTATGACTTTTGGCACCAATTTACAGATTTCCTTTAAAATTGTTTATTGATTTTCAGCAAAAAATTTAAAGTCAAAATTAAATTTTAAAATTTAAGATGATGATTGACGAGTTTTATATTAATAGTTTTGTATAAATATTACTAAAACTTATTAGGTGTTTCATACTTACGTATACTTGAAACCAAATATATAAACGATGGTACCTAGAAATTAATATCTACACCGTATATACCTAAACTAGTTTTCTGTTCTCTGTTTTCGTTAAGACACGTTTTCCCGCGTTCCTTTCAATTCTGGAGGCATTCGTGTTGAGTAGAGGAAATCAATGCTGCGCTTTGCCTGATTAACAGAGTAGAAATGAAAATATTCTAATAGAAATGTATTTTTTAAATAGAAATTGGCCCACAACATGGGGTGTTATTAATTATAGAAACAAGTATAAGTTATTAATAAAAAAAATAAATCAAAAAAAGATTTTCTTACTTATTGACACATAAAAAAAGTAATTTAATGTCATGTTCAACAACTTAAAGTTACGTAAATTGTAAACTGACAAAAAAATATATATTTTAAACTAAAGGTATACCAAATGTTATGTTTTAAAATTATAATTTACGATAGTTAGCTCAAACAAAATCAAAGTTGCTTTAACAAAGATGGTGGTCCATGTACGATCGAAAATGTCAGATTGATTCCTTCATTGTGCTATAAAAAATGTATAATGTATAATACGTTTTAAATTTCTCTTAAATTAGAGACGATGCAAGTTAATCTATTATTTTCGTTCCTTCACACAAAAACTGAATATATTTTTGATAGTATTACGCATGGCGCTAAAACCTACCACCTGTAAAGAAGCAATCGCACGTTGGGAAAAAAGTAAAGGAGAATCAGCTGCTGAGGCTACTGTCATAGAATTACAATTTCAATGGCCGCCTATTGAAAAGATGGATGGTGCTCTATCGACACTGGTTAGCTGCGAGTAAGCAACTTTTCATAATTAAAATTATTATTTCTGCAATAGGTACCTACATTTAATTTAATTTTATCAGTGCTATTTCTATTTCAGTATTACTTCATAGGAATTAAATATAAATGTGCAAAGCTTATTTTTTTTTTTTTAGTCATTATAAGTAGATAAGTTCAAGTAAAGTAAAGTAAAGTAAAGAGGCCAGTCGTTTTGTACGGGCACAAAGTGTGAGTGTAAAACCGACTCATTGTGAGTTCGGTCCCCTCTCGAAGAGATGAAATATTTAATTAAATTTATATTTCCATTTCTTCGCTCTGGTCTTGAGGCAAAGCGCGGCGTTGAGTTCCGCCACTCAACACGCAATGCCTCCAGAACTCGGCGGAAAGTGGGGTACGGAGTGTCTTAACACTAGGTTCCCTCTGCCTACCTTGCTGTGCGCGGGATACAGCGTGAAGCTAAAAAAAATATAAGTAGATAGTATTATAAAATATACCTATAATGATTTTTATAGGAAACTAAGCTTGTCTTCAAACATGATTGACAAAATAGCTGGTATCGCAGGAATGAGAAACTTAAAAATATTGTCATTGGGCAGAAACTACATCAAATCATTGGCCGGCATTGTAAGTTGTCATTTTTTATTTTTAAATTCCACACTTAGGAAAGAAAAATACTTATTTACCTCCAGGAAACCGACCAGATCCTGGTCGGCGCGGGTTCGAGTCCCGCTACGTTCAAATTTTTATACGTTTTCTAAATACCTATACTAGGTTGTCTTTGTTTTCCTTAATATATTTTATTTAATTCAAGTTTTTTAAGACCTTTTTTTACGTTACTTACCCTTATCTTACATTTTATTATTATTATCACAGAAAATCTAACTTTAATCCTCTATATTTATATTTTGCAATTTTAGTGAAAAAAATATTTTCATAAATTAGATAACTATTTTTACAATGTGTACTTCAGGAAACGGTAGCTGAGACGTTAGAGGAACTGTGGATTAGTTACAATCCCATCGATAAACTCAAAGGCGTAGGAACTCTAAAAAACCTACGCGTACTCTATATGTCTAACAGTGTGGTGAAG
>DWQW01011460.1:0-11423 GCA_018249695.1 Heliconius erato demophoon
AAAATTCCAAAAATGTTGGAAATGGATTCTGTTAGTTATCCTTTAACACCCTGGCTAATTTTTTCTTAAATATTTTCAATGTACAGAAACGACTTTTCTACAGATTTATTATAAGTATAGATTTAATGTAAATTATTATCAGTTAATGCTTTTGATATATTGTCGTCAGCGTATTATCATTCTCGTCACTCTTCCGAGCATAATAATAAGCTACTTTTCAAGTGGAATGTCCCACATAATTTACCTTGAAGGAACTCTGCTTGTGAATCAGGTACGACGGGCACGTCAACGCGACCTTCCTCGGCGTCCTCTGGAAATGTGGGCAACACAAGATGCTCACGGGCGTCGTCTTTGGAATGCAACATATCAAACACTTCGGATCTGAAAAAATATTGGGTTATACGTTTTTTTTTGTTATTATTTATATTAGCTAAAAAAATATAGTATATAGTTAAATTAAATGTAGTGCTAAAGGTCTGCTAAGCAATGTTTCTTTAAGGCAGAAAATTAATGAAAAATCAAAATGCTATTGCATATAGGTGTCTATCCCATATCTCGTCCATATATGCATGTACTGAAGACAAATAACTATTACTATAGCTTTTAATGAAAGTTTACGAAGAATGATAACAAAAATATTTTAGTGAACTCGCGTGAAGCGAAAACTAAAAACAAAAGTATAGGGTCTTATTTTTTTGTACAGAGTACAATAATATTCTCACTACAATCTCAGTCAATAAATTGCCAGTGACGTCTTTAATTATCGCACATTTTTATTTCATTTAGATTTTTTTATTTACACTAATAAAATTGTATAGTTCATTTAATAACGAATTCTTAGTGATTTTGAATTTTCAGCTTATTTTGTAGTTCCCGTTAGACTACCGGTTTTAAAGTTCTATTATGCTTATTAAAAATTCATGAATGTCAATGTAGATACAAGAAATTTTATGTCACAGTGTGGGTATTACGTTTATCTGGAAGTGCCGTGAGAACTTTGTAAGTGTTAGACACTATTGTATAAGTTAGTTAGTTAATCGTCTTAGTAGCATTCGTTAATGTAGATTTAGCGTGATAAAAGATAAGAGTTAAGTTTTATATATTTTTTTATAGTTTCGCGATATCACATAAACGATAGCCAAGTAGGCAAAGGTACCTAGTGTTCTGATACGCCGTTCCCATTAAGAGATACGAAAGTTCCCTTCTTTCTTTCTGCTTCTTGATATGGAAATATTAAATATTTCACTCCTCCGAGTGGGAATCAAACTCACAATCGTCGTATTTATAGTCCCACGACCGTGGTTCAGCGCCACGATGGCCTCATATATTTTTTTCTAATATTAAAAAGAAAAATCTAATAATGTAACAACAGAGTTAAACAGGTACATACTTGCTAACTCCATCCTTGTCATCCACCAGCAATTTCAGTAGGGTAGCATTAGCTTCCAGAGTTTTGTACCGGCTGTTATCTTCTACTTCCTTTAACAGATTGGGAGGAGTAACATCTGCGTCTTGCATCGAGTGTTGACTACAACATGGCCCGGTACCTAAATAAAGAGTAAATTATTATTTTATATTGTAGATTGTTGAAACTGCAACTTCTATTATTTAATTTATTATTAATAAATCTAGTACAGGTGTTATCAACCCTTTTGGGCTGCTAAAAATCAAAAATAATGGTAATATGTTAAAAACCTTAAATAATTCAACATTTTTAAAGTGTTAATCCACACTTAGGAAAGGACTCGAACCCGCGCCTCCTGGACCTCCTCCTGGTCGGTTTCCAGAAGGCACGGGTTCGAGTCCCGCTATGTTCAATTTTTAATACGTTTTCTAAATAAGTAACCTTAAATAATATCACTAATCTGACACCAATTAGTGGGCCAGCCGTCCTAAGCTCGTTTAGTATGCGTAACGGCGTTTTCAACCCGGTTTTCTTACTTAAACCTTGCATTTGAAAATCTTAATTCACGTCTTACACGGAAGATTTGAAGGCGTGACTCACTATCGCATTGAAAGCTTTAAGATACGGTAACCTCATAATTTCAAAGTGAAAGCACCAAGACAAATCGACGTATCTTTTATTTATGACCGATGTTTAGCAGCACGTCATTCGTGTCGTGCTCGTACCTATATGTATGTATAGTGTGGGATTAGTGCTAATTGGATGGGTAAGTATCTGAGGTTACTATCTTATCTCTGGTTCCCACTGTCATTAGTTAGGCGGAGAGAATTTAAGTTGGGGGGTTATTTTTTAACATAAAAAAAGAAGAATCATTTAGTTTCTTAAACTGAAAGTAATAAATATAATAATTAAAAGTAATTATAAAATATTAAAGAAATCCTAAGTACGTTTATGATAACATATTTTTATTCGGATGTATAGATAGATATCTATTATTTTCGTTTTTATTGAACTATTTATTTACTGTACGTACACCAGATATTTGAATTGCTGTATGAATAAATTGAAAAGCTTTGTTTTAACTTTCTATCCATAGTGCTCTTAGGCCATTCAGTTTGTGCCGTACAGCTGCCGGAAGATACACCATTGCGGTTTGCCTGCATTAAGTTTTATATTTTTGTAATATACTTAGTACTTGAGAACCTAGGTTAATAAAAAAATGTTTTTTGCATTTGACTTAAATTAAACAGACACATAAAAATATTAACTAAATAGAACGTATGTTGTATGTACGAACATTTGAGACAGATTGTAAATGAATCTTAGATTTACGTAAGACACGATAATGATCACGATATCGTATTTCTTTTTTCTGTCCTTTAATGGTACGATGAACGCTTATAAGCAATGAGCCCGCTGTAAATACCTACATGCAACTGGTTTGCTTCATAAATATATTAAAGCGCCTTGAAATGTTTAAAACATCTAAGAAATGCCTCTTATCTGCTTGTGAATTGGTTAAGTGCTCACTTATCTCAAATTGCTCAAATAGTCAGGTAGTGTTATATTTTCTACAAAGAAGTTTAAACATTGAGAACGGATAGGTAACCTACCTACTGCCCGTGCATACCTGAATAAGTATATCAGCTTACCTACATATATTTCTAAGTAGGTGAAGTTGTATGCAGTATTATTGCATAAATGTAATTTGCCTATACATTTATAATTAATAAAGGAAGGAAACAATACCTGTAGGTATAATCAATATCAAGATTTTTTTCACCTTTATGCTTTCCTGCACACAGCAGGGTAGGCAGAGGGAACCTAGTGTTAAGACACTCCGTTCCCCATTTCCACCAAGTTCTGGAAGCATTTCGTGTTGAGTGGCAGTATTTTCTCGAGTGGGGATCGAACCCACAACCAGCCAAGTTTACAGTCACACTTTGTGCCCATGCGCCGCGACAGGTCTCTCAAAGAAACTTAATGTATTTATTACAAATATTTTTTATACATACTTCGCAAGAAGCAACAAACATTCAAGTTTGCGCTTGCTAGCGAATTCAAACCAGTTGGACGGCGATACCATGCAGTGAAGCTATATAGCTATATAAGTGTATGCTTATATATTATGTTGGCATCGAAAGTGGCTAAGATTTCTTGTCAAGACAGCATTTTTTTTTTCATTTAAACTTAGTCTGGCCTTACTTAACGCTATTTGTATGAGAGCTCTCACGTTTAAAGGAGAAAGGTATTTAGTATGACATTGCAGACGATAATGGTTGATTATTTACACATTTTATCGTGTGAACATTTGATTGGAAGCTATATTGATTTAGAAAACGATAAAAACATAAGTTATGTATCTAAATTAGTCTATGTTACATTCTTTTTTTATTATAAAGTTATTATATCACGTTCTTATTTTAGAGAAATCGTGCATACCTAACTAACTGAAGATGTTAGCTTGCAGAGTTTTCGGTCACGTACATGCATGCCTATATGTATGTGAGAATTCATTAAGGACAGTAAAGCCTTGGTAGCGTTAGCAATTGGCATGTGATGCAAAGCTGGCCGACAGATAGTTTTAATTTGCATACCGTACCCTTCGTACTTATCAAAATGTGATAAATAATTACGATTTTTGTAATTTACGATTTATACGTACATACGATTACGGTACGATTGTAAAAACCCTGCATTGAGTTCCACTTAACACACACAGTCTCGAGATATACGGCGAAAAATTGAAAACGGAGTGTCTTAACACCCTCGGTCTGTGAGTGGGATACAGCTAACCCTTAGTAAAATGTATCTTATAACATCGAGTTTAATAAATGAGTAAAAAGCTTTGATATTGATTAAAAATAATTTTATAAAATGTTTATCTAGATAAAGACAAACTATATTTAAGTATATTTAATAAATAAAATAATCGACTCTTGTAGTTAATACCCTTTGTAAGCCAGTCTCTGGAACGCTTGGTCACGTTCACGTATCCTGAGGTAAAATAATACTCATTCGAGTCTTGGAAAGGTCAAACTAAGGTAAATGTAAGGTGGTAATACAACATCTTGTTCATTCATGGACATATTATATACTATATATGTACATTAAAAAAATCAGCTTCACGCTGTATCCCGCACACAGCTGGGTAGGCAGAGGGAACCTAGTGTTAAGACACTCCGTTCCCCACATTATGCCGAATTCTGGAGGCATTGCGTGTTGAGTGGCAGAACTCAACGCCGCGCTTAGCCTCGACACCAGAGCGAAGAAAATGGAAATATAAATTTAAGTAAATATTTCGTCTCGTCGAGTGGGGATCCAACCCACAACCAGTCGGTTTTACAGTCACACTTTGTGCCGCTGCGCCACGACTGGCCTCATATATGTACATATTGTGTACTATATGAATCATGATTTTAGAATCGATCAACAAAAAAAACTAGTCAAAATCCTGAGTTTAATAATGCTGAATCATCGGAAATATAGTATGGATTTCCAATTATTCAAGTTTCAGTCGCGAATTGCGGAGGCTGCTGTGAGTCACGCCCACGATCTCACCTGGTTCTAAGAATTTATTTATTCTAAGTATCATTAAATTGCAATTAGATTGTAGCGACGACCCGCTGTGAATAATGATAGCGGTTGTGTCGGAAAACTGCTTTTGTTGAGTAGACTGTGATGTAACTTAACCATGTAGTAGGTATATACACCTATATACGTGCTAACTTATGAATATTTAAAGGAAAATCAATGAGTGCTCGGAATAAATAATATTCATTCATACTTGTACGAACTGTTCTCACATTGTATAATACCGCGATATCTCACTTCAAAGAAAAATAATGCTATTGTGGTAAGATAATTACGTGATGAATTTGAATTGACGTCAACTTATTTAATCGATTTTTTATTTATGTACGTACGGCATCCTCTTATTGCTTTGTTGGCCCGCAAGGCTGTGAATATCTCTTGTAAAAGCCATCGTAAAACAGTAGTTCGGCCCGGATTTGCCAGTAAAATTTATAGACTTATATTAGACAGACTTATAATTTCTAATTTAATCTACATTCGTTATTATCGTTTCGCTATTATTATTAAAATATGTACTTATATTTTATGGTACCTATATATAGGTATCTACGTAAGTATATGTGTATATTTTATAGGAAGGTGCATGAAGTTATTTGAATTCATTTTATATGTTGTCTTGTAAAAATCAGAGTATCATATTAGGAATATTCTAATTTTATTACATTTTGATAAGTAAAATAAACAAAAACACAATTATTAGCACTTACCTTTTAAGATTGAAACTTCAATGACAAGAATATGTAGGTACCTAATGTTAAAAGGTAGGTGTCTAATGTTAAAAGTTAAAAAGTTAGTTATAAAAGTGGAATATATTTCTATGATAGATGAGAGAACTGCTTACTATCTGTATACATAACAATGGTAGTATATGCCTTACAAATATAAGTTAAAATTTTAATGACAGTGATCGTTAAAACATCGTCAATAATGAGGTCAACAATGTAAGGCTTATGAAAATCTTACCTAAGGCAGCTACGACGAACAAACACAAAAACTGGTATTGCGCCATGAGTCACAACTCACACAGGGTGTCTGAAACCAAATATAAATAATTTACAAATCGTGTACGTAATTTAATTATAATATTGGAATGCAACAATATACCTATGACAAACGTGAATGAATCAGTCGCTGTTTATTTTCGATAAAGTATGTGAGATTATTAGGGGAAAGATGTACGAGATGGTCACAGTAAGATTATTTGCAATAGAAGCGAAATAATAACAAAGAATCATTTTACTAGTGCTAAATAGTTACTTTTTCAGTAACATGTTCCTCTTGAAACCCGCCCTTCGCAGTAAAACGGCGGAGTCACTACTCTCTCATTTTACTTTTTAACTGAACTCTTGGAGAGACCGATTCGCAGTTAACTGGTTTTAAAAATATATACAGTATCGGATTTTCTTCTACATACACTAAGGATCATCTTGAACTAGACTAAATTTTAATAGAGTTGTAGATAACGTAAAATATCAAAACGTTAGATCTATATACTAGATTTACTATTTAAACGAGATCTTACAGGTATGCCTACAGATGGTCCGATAAACTTGTTACAATTACGCGCTTTCAAATCCATAATAATTTCAATATCGTGTAAACTACGAGAATTCTCCCTTAAATGTATCATCTCATACACTCTTACTTATATTTGTTATTAGCATTTTGGAAATGTTATAATATCTTTTCTCATAATTAATGTTTAAGTAATTATTTTTTAAGATAGAAATTATGGTTCAAAATTCATAGTTCCTATATATTAAGTATAATATATAAAATTAACATACTTAAAGCTTTGGACTCTACTGTACTTTCTGATAAGGCAATATAACTTTAAGCTCCATACCTAATTTATTTTTAGTTAGAGGTCCCTTTATTTAATTCTCTTGTCTTTCACTCGTTGGTCACGAGACCTAACTACACACATTGTTTTATTCTGACTTTCTCTCATATTTATGAGAGTTCCGATTGAGATTACAAAAATTAATTTAAATGGCTACAAATATTTCTTTCAGCTTTTTAATAAATTATAAGTAGGTATTTAATTTTAGTTATAATTTAAATGATAGAAAATGGAAAAACGACACGGTGAGTGCCGTAAATGTGAGTATGAGTTTTTTAGTAATTTCGTACTATTCAATTTGAAATTTGGGAATATTTTTTTAGAATTTTGAAAACTAATAAATTGTCAAAAAATAAACACAGTGATTGAGACTACTCTACATATTACTCTAGATATTAAAATTTAAAACATATCAATTAAATGTTTAACATTTCGCTGTCTTAAGTACATTTATACCCATTTGTTTATCAAATGAAACTGATGCTAATGATAGATCGCAAAGCGTTTTGTGGTTTCTAATATTCTATGCGGTTTCTGAACACGTAGATCTGCGTACATACAGAATAGCTGTGCCTCATCTTTGAACAAATGTGAAATATCAATTTCATGATACTCATAGGCTATTATTAGAAAAAATATACCTGTATATAGAAATATTATATAGTAGATAAAGTAAATAAAATGTATCTACCTTGTGCTAATTATTAAAAATTGTAAAAGATTCTCTAAAACTACTGAAATTAAAGTTGTTTTGGGAGTATTTATTCAGATTACAATATTAAATATAAGATAGGTATTAGAATAGGTACTCTATTATAACTTTTATATTTTTTTTTAAATTCCCACATTTTTAAGGCAGCTGTTCAAAAGCAGCTCATCAAAATTAGTTTATTGCCGTGTTTATTATTATTTTACTTATGTTCTTAAATGTAAAAATTGAAATCTCTTTTTTCTACTGAATGCGTAAGTTCATATTATCCAAAAAAGTTAGTAGGCACGAAGAAGGTTAGGGTCAAAAACATACATTTTACACTCAAATAAAGTAAATTAGAAGATTTCAGTTCACAAATTAGAGATTTAGTGTAATAGTACTTATTAAAATACTATAAGTAAATATTACTTATTAATAATATCCCACTTATATAAAATATGATTCTCTCTATATCACTATATAATAAGTATCACTTGATCATAATAGGTACAACTATATTCAGTCATTGATAAATGCCTTAAAAATATTAGCAAGGCCAAAAAATCCGATCGTTTAAACAAGTTCGTTAGTAAGGTATCATGAAAATATGCTGTGGGGAGGTTTTTTCATTTTTTTTTGCTATAAAAGTGTTTTATGTGAAGAAAGAAGTAAGGATTTGTTTCTAAAGAAATAAAATCAAGAAATACCTGATCAGTATCCAATTTCAAAGTACACTTGGTAAATTAATTAAATTTCCACTGGCTTTGTCACTTATACGATCCGGTTTTGACGCGGTGCGTGCGCGTGCGTCGCTCTTCTGGGGCATTCTGCTCGCGATCTGACCGGCGCACCCGCTGGGGCAGTGCCGCTGACCTCCCTGATGCAGGAAGTTCACGAAAAATGCTTGCTATTGGATAATGGACATGGTATTCTCATACATCAATTAATAGTTAATCTAGCTATGTTCTAAGATACTATATTTCCTTAAACATTTGAGTCATCAGTTTGTACACAGTAGTTATTTACAGATCAGTGAATGAGTGATAGATTTTGTGTTGATATCGATTTAGTTCATTATTTTGTATCATAAGGATTTTAATTATGTAGAGGATAAAGAAATTTTATCACATTATAAATATAAGATAACGTTTACTCTGTACTAACATTGATAATAATACATAGATGCCTCTACATCCACAAGAAAACTGAGAAACATATGTTTCAAATAGTGACTATATATAATTTAATTATCTAATATAATAATTGCCAACATCTGCTCTGCTACAAAATACATAGTTGTACACATTTAGTCAATACGAGTTATTTGTTTACGTTTCTAACACTTTTCTATACCTATATAAATAGATTACGAAGGGCTTGTCGGTAGTGATCTGTTGGCTCATTGCTCCTTTTAAATGTTTTTCTAATATATAAGAAAACACTATACCATCGGTATTATTTGAAGAGTAGAAGAGTCTATCATTAGGAATGATAGATATTCGGCTTTTTATAAGTTAAATAAAATGGCTCTGTTCATTCTATGGAGGGCACAATAATGTAAATATTTATTATAGAACATTTTGTTTTTTTATTTATAAATTACGCGTAGACGCTGATCGTCATTAGGCTGATTGAGACCATCGTCGCGAAGGGGCACTAGCGTGCGACTGTAAACTCCACGGTTGTAGATTCGATTCCCACTCAGGGGAATGAAATATTTAATATTTTCACCCTTACTCTGGCGACGAGGCAAAGCGCTGAGCTGAGTTCCACCAATCTCTCACACCTTACCTCTCACACATAATGCCTCAACAATTCGGCAGAAAGTAGGGAACGGAGGTGCCTTAATAGGAAACGCAGTATATATACCTACTCTGCTATGTACGGGATATAGTGTGGAGCTGAAAAAAAATAATCTTTTAATTTAGCTAACTTAATCACATTTTAAATTATAGGTATATACTAAATATTTATTTAGAATAATTTACTCCAAAAAGACTAAGTATAAAAAATAGATAAAAAAATATGTAGATATTATTTTTTATTTCAAAGTAATAAAGTCAAAATTATAAGTGTCAATATGTGAAACAATTAAATATAATATAATAAATAAAAAAAACATAAAAATACCTTAGAATGACTCCAAATACCTAATTTTGTTGTAAATTAATAATTTAAATATTACGTCTGATTAAATTAAATTTAGTAACAAAAACAGGAATTAATTTTATTTAAATGGAATATGCAAAGAAGAAGAAACTGAGATAACTGAAATGTAAAACACACATGGACATGATGTCACGTAAACGGTTAAATAAAAAAAGCAAAAGGAAAAAGAAGTCTAAAAAACAAGCAGAATTTATAGATACTATTTATGATCTCTTAGATAAATATACTAAAATAGATAGAGGTATCAGAAAAACTGTGAAAGAAAATAGTGACTTTAGTAGTATGCTTAAGCAAATATTGTTAAGATCATATAATCCAGCTACTACATGTTTTACATGCAGTCTATGTCAGTCACAACTCAGAAATCAACATAAACGAAGACGAAGCGAGCCAGCAGGCGATTGCTATTTGAGGACACTACGCAAAACTCCACAGCTATGGATTTATCAGCGATGGCCGAAGATGTATCCAACGTATCTAAGCACTCGAGCGCAATGTAAAAATATGAAGTATTTAGTTATGTTCCTCTTAGGATTTTTATTTTGGATACCATGTTTTATTTGTATGGAGATATGCAAGTGTTTTTTTTGTTGTTGTTGCTCTGATTGATAATCTATTTTTTTACCTTTGGACATCCATAACAGTATTTTTAAAGTAGGTAGGTACTCTACCTGTTTGTTTCCACAGTACTTTCTCGAATAATTATAATTATGCTATTACAGGCAGACATGTGCCAAGTATATAAAATAAATTGTATTTTATTACATTACAAATCAGTAGCTCCACCCTCCACCATTTGTTGAAAGAGATGAAGAATGGCGTATTGCTGCCCGTAGCAGGGTTAACGCAGCCTTAGCTGCATTGAGGAGACGGCGAAACGTCAGCACAGCTGCGTGTCTGGCCGTACACAATGCAGTGTTACTACTGACCTTGTTATACGGCAGCGAAACGCGGATATTACAGAAGAAGAAGGAAAGAAAGATGAATGCCGTGGAGACGCGATCTCTTCGTAGGACATGCAGCGTGGAGACAGCTTAGCTGATTGAATCCGCATTGAAGAGATACACAGAATGACAGGTACTAGCGAGGATGTCACTGTGGGAATGAAGAAGAACGTGCTTCGCTGGTTTGGAACGAAGAGTGACAAAGGATGGCAAAAAAGATTTATGATGGAAAAGTGAGTGGTAAAAGAGGTAGGGGAAGACCTCGTTTGACCTTCGAAAACGTAGTACGAAGATACTGGAGCAAGGTCACGTAAAAAGTATGAGGACCCCCCGGAGGACATGTATGAAGAGGTTGATGACAGTGGAGAGGTATGTAGAGACCGTAGCGTTTGGCGCTCCGTTCTCTCTGCCGCCACAGATAAAGCGTGAAGCTGAGTTAAGTTACAGATCAGTAAATATATCAAACGAGGGAGAATTTTCTTTTTGCGGTGTATGCTAAGACAAATAATTTATTTTATACTGTATTGGTGTTAATGACAAATTTATATAAAAAAGAAGAAAAAGTACTATTTATAAGTATTAATTAAGCAACAGTAGTAGAGTTTAGAATAGTTAAGCAAAAAAAATAAAAGTATTAAAAATCACCAGTGGGCCAGTGGTGGCGCAGTGGCACGAGGTGTGACTGTAAAACCGACTGGTTGTGGGTTCGATCCCCACTCGAGAAGATGAAATATTTACTTAAATTTATATTTCCATTTCTTCGCTCTGGTGTCGAGG